>CAMOHE010035667.1:21469-50893 GCA_946598075.1 Artocarpus hirsutus
TGTGGTGGTCATTGGTGGTTTGAAGCTTGAAGATCTTGGTTGTTTAGCATCACAGGTCCGTGGAGGCAATTTCCTCCTTGGTCAGCTGGGGTGAGTGGTGGCGGTTGGTGTGGCAATGCTGCGGCTTCGTGGCGCTTCCAACTTGTTTCTTTCCAGTTTGCCGACAGTGTTGTGGCTTCTATGTCCTTTATCAATGGTGGTCGACCGTACTTTGAATTGTTCGGAAGTGTCCCTTGGGTTTGACCCATCTCTCTTATTTGTGTCTATCAAATAAATACAATGATTTTTTTCGCATGTCAACTTATTGTGCTTTTATGGTTCTATTGGCTTTTTGTTGTAATAACGGAGATGAACTCTCGATGTTCCAGTTGTTTGCCTATCTATTTTGTGTCTTTGGTGTTGTGATTGGCTTAGTGCTTTTAGCCTCTCGATCTTGATTGATCGAAGTGATCCACCATCTATAACAATGTATTGGATAGAGCCTTTGCTCGATTAGTTATGTGCCCCTTCAATATCCCTTTGTTGAACTTGGTATACGTGTTATCCCAAAAGCAGAAAATACATCATTAAAAGACTTGAAGTTCTAGAAGAATTTTTTTAAAAAATGCTA
Source organism: Artocarpus hirsutus (assembly GCA_946598075.1). NCBI lineage: Eukaryota > Viridiplantae > Streptophyta > Magnoliopsida > Rosales > Moraceae > Artocarpus > Artocarpus hirsutus. Next base: position 22,080 of record CAMOHE010035667.1, read on the forward strand.
ATAACACTCACTTTCTCACTTGATTTTATACTTTGTATTCAGAGTTTGACACATGATATCCATTAACATAATAAATTATTATTTAAATAGCAAATGAGATAATGTATTCTATGTGTCACACCTTAATGCAGAGAGCGTAAAAAAGAGTAAGAAAAAGAATGCTGCTAGCACTTTTTTTGAAATTTGTTCTAATTTAAAATTGTATTTTTTTCTTGAGTAAAAAATTCATTAATTAAGGCAAAGTTTGTAGTAAAAAAAAAAAAAAAAGTTTGTAGTTAGAGCATAAGTTTAGCAATTCTATTAAATGCTACAAAATATTAGCAGAAAAACATTCCTTAGATATTCGAAGCAAAAAGACAAACAACAAGCGAAGGGAAATTGAAAAAGGCAACCTGATAAACGACAATGACATGTAAATCTACATCAGCTTAAAAAACGACAGAAACCTGATAAACAACAAAACCAACTTTTAAAGCAACATCAACTCTAAAAACGACATGAACCTGAAAATGACAACAAAAAGATAAACGACAAAACCTGAAGGCCATAGAAAACAAAAAAACGACGATTAAACATGAGCATAAAATCGACAAGAGTCAGATAAAGGGAATAACCTGAGAGCAAAAGACATGAAACGACAGCGATAAGTAAAGTATCATCTTAGAAAACGAGAAAGTACATACATGAAAAAAACAACAACAACAACAACATTTGCGAAAGGGCATCAACTCTAAAATCGATGACGATAACAAACATATCATCGAATTGTAAAACGGCATGAACATCATTTACAGAATCATATAAAAGGACAATGGATTATTAAAGTTCAACAACTTCATTAGAAACACATGAACTGAAAACAACGTTGACTTTGTAGATTACAAAAACCTTAAAACGACAAACCAATTAAAAACGTGAAATGTAAGACGACATCAAGTTGGAAAACGATGGTAACCTGAAAATCGACAAAACAGGAGACGACAATTAGATGTGGACCCAATTAACAAGAAAACCAACAATATAAGCAACACAAAATTGAGAATCTACAAATTCTTGAATAACAATCAAAGAAAAAAAAAATTAGCCACAGTAAACTTGAAAGACTAATAGCGTCAAAAACCATCATTTCTTTTAATGGACTTGGGTCTTACCGGAGAAACTCTGCTTTGACTCTGATGTCAAGAGCTCTAATCCTTTCCCCAATCTTTCGGTAAAAACCACGTCTTCGCCTGACGTAAGGCTTCGTTGAGGGAACAAACAAAAGACCAACAAATGCTTTGTATGATGATCATGATGACGATGATGATGCATATGCATGGAAGCAGCAATAAGTCATTCAAAACATACAGTTAACAAAACCACTTTCACAATTACATTAAACTGTACATTTACGAAAATTTTCTGTTTGATCAATTGTCTAAAACTAGAAATTACAGTTCATATGGAATCAAATTAACATGTTTCATGACAACAACCAGGTCTCAGGGGCCAAAAAAAGCCAGGGCAGCTTAAAACGTTCCAGGTAGCGTCTTACGATGCAACCCTTGCAAAGAACCATGTATGAACCTGAAGAAGCAGATGTATTTTGTGCTCCATTATTTATAGGCACCCCAGAATCTGCTTTAAATTAGCGCTAGAAGTACCAAATTAATGTACGTTTAACTGGGAATGCCAGTTTACAAAAAGCCATGTGGAAATGAGGGGTCTTCATTTTCTCTTTTGGTGCTGAGAAATTATATGCTCTGTAGATACGGGAATTTCCTTACTAGTGGTAGACCTTTAACTTCCAGCATCCATATTATTTCCTGAAGAGTAGGCACTCCCAGGAACCTTAACTAAAAGTTCATCCTCCAATACGTTCTCTTTGGTCTCCAAGAGCCCTTGGTCCTGAAATTTTTATGACGAATAAAATATTGTGATATTTTGAGAGCAATCATAATTTGTGTTACATCTTTACAATAAGAATTTCTCACTATAAACTTGTATTGAGGTCATAAAAGATAAATAGATATTATGATATTCTTTAAATGTAAAATGGTTGTCCTAGACTTGGCTTGGAGGAATATATGCAGCTAATCAGGAAAGCTCTGAGACTCAGAATATACCTTTACATTAATGTCTATTTGTTCCTGGTTTTGAACATTTTTAAGGCCATCCATGGCAGCTTTGAGCTGTTTCTTAGCCTTGGCCCTTGCCAAGCGGCGTTCAGCACATTGAGCCTTTGTAACATCATAATGACAGGCTACACAAAGTGTTCTCATGTTTTCTAGCATGCATTCACCTACAGCAATTTCACATAAATACTAGATTTTAAGAACCGAAGTACCAAGATAAAAAGAAAACAAAATAATATGCCTGTCTTGTCGCCAAAGAAAAAGGAAGTAGTAAGTAGCAGTCAGACATTAACAAGTACTAATATGGTTCGACAGAATGCACTGTTCGACAATCTAATGGCTTGGAGATCATTTAAGTAGACACAGTACAAATTCATAGTGTTGAGATTTTATCATACCTCCACCTTGGTACACCGGAACAATATGGTCTGCATGCCATGCATTGCCTTCCATTGGATCCTTAACAAGCTTGTCAAGTCTGCATGACACAAACTGGATTTCAGGAGATTACTCCAAAAATCTGTTTCTGTCCATGGCTTCCACAAAATGCATCTTTTGTGCAGCAAATGTATGTTTATGTTCTCTAAGTCAGGGATCTTCTTTTAGCAGTAAATTGTATTTTTAATATATATAAAACAAGAATAAGAAGAATATCCAACCAAACCAGAAAAATTACAAAAAAATAATAATAACAATAACAGCTGTCAATTCATAACTTGTCCCGCGTGTAGCAAGTAGGAAAAAAGAGAGAAGAAAAAATGACGCGAATTTTTATTATTTTAATCGACTTACAACTTCTTCTGGCTTGCTATTCTGGGTGCAACTTTCTCAATGTACTCTCTTCGCATAGCCAATGATAAAGGTTTTATGTGCTCCACAAGTTTATGACAGTCTAATTGACAATTTGTGCAAATACCATTCTCTAGTTGGAAAAGTTCCTGGCAATTACAAATAGTTCAGCATTTTGAAATAATATAATGTGACAAGGATGAAAAACAATATCCCAGTGGCATTAAGAATTTTATTTGAAATGCCAGCATGAACAAATACAAAAGGCAATGGAGACTAGGATAAATCAACACATCTAACCTGTCGGAGGAATCTGTTACTAGTTCTTATTCGATATTCTTCATAGCATCCAAGATTACAGAAAAGATCCTCAAAAAATTCAGGTGACTTTGCGATGCTACTCCTGAAGGTTAAAATGGTTAAGTCTACCATAAACAGTTGTAACAACCAAAAAATAATTGGGACTTACTTGCATGGTGCTTGACAGAGTTTACAGAGTGGTTCATCAGTGAAGGTCCAACCTTGAGTGTATTCCTTCTCTTTTTTCCCAGAGCCAGTACGCAGATGAACCTTTTTCCATACGGCATCCGATGGTAGAGGTTGGCTAATCTCACACAAAGGTGTGTGGCGGCGCTTGCTTCCAACCTTGAGCAGTCCCTGTTATAGAGTGCTAATATACTTACATGGACAAAGATACTGCTGAATGCACATTTACAACATATACTGGATTTATGGGAGACAAAAAAATAAACATTGACAGAAATATTACTTAAAAGTAGACAAACAAAGGTAAAGCAGCAAAGGAAAATTCAGAAAGAATCTGCTTTTTATTTTGATTTTTTTTATGCTAGATGAAAGAGTTAGAATTCATTATTGAAGTTACGGAATACATACCCCATTTTTGTGGTAAACACCTTCATTCAAGTAGCACAGCTCTACTGCTAAAGGAAGTTGTAATGGTTTCCCAATTAACTTCCTTTGCTCGACAGGCCTCAGATTATTCCACTCCTTGATAAATGCCAAAATAGAATTCCTGTAAACTGGGTTGTCCTTAACATAGTTTAAATTTGTTTTCTTTTCATTGTCGTCAACAGAAGAATCTAGAGGCTCAAGTTCCTCGGCTCTAAAATTCTCAAATAGGGGTCTTGGTCTTGCATCTGTCCCTGAAATGCAAGAATACAAGTGGATCCTACCAGTATATTGGCTCACCTAAACACATAGAACAACAAGAATTGGTAAGATTTTGTGCTAGCAATCCTCTGAACTACTAAACATACAGCAGGAGGCACAAGTATTATAGAATCCAGGGCCAGATCTAACGCTCCATGATAGACACCTAACACAAAAGAAAATGCTTAATAATTTAATGGAAGCTAAACCTCAATGAACTCAGGTCGTTGCAACCTAGAAATAGGTATAATTAAAAAGTGCTCTTTTTTAATCATGCCGTTTGTATCCTGTGGTCTACATTTATTGTCTTGAATATGGTACAACGTGGGTATGTACAAACATAGCCACAAAATCTACTAGGTTAAAGCAAGGAACAAAAAATCACATATGTAAGTACAAAACTTTTTACCTCAAATCGCAAAGAATTTACTGGGTTAGAGCAACATTCATCAGCTTCTACTCTTTCATCTCCTTGCATTTGATGGGAACATATATTTCGCTGCATTAAATAATTAGTTGGACCAAATTCCTCAACTTGAACTTAATTTCACACAAATAATCTTCTTGGAGGCAATAATCAATTAAATTGATTGTACTTCTATTATGTGTCGTATCCAACCTTGCTCAATTTCAACAAAAAGTTGTCTTTTTGGGTTTTACTTTCAGAAAGGTTTTCTTCCAACTTTTCTTCTGAAACTGAAGCCATGTTAGGATCATCACCACAAGTCATCACGGTCTGCTTCACACACAAGTGAGCATGGATGCACCCACACAGAAAACAGAAAATTGAATTCAGCTACCACAAGGGAAAATAATATCATACATAGAAAAGGAAATTTATCATAAATGTTAACTTTACCTTAATAGGATAATCGTCTGTTTTGGCTGTACTTCCTTCTACATTCGTCTTTTCCTCATATCTTGGTGCCACAAAATCATGACTTGCTTCAGAAGGGTCTGTATCCTTCATTAAGCTAGAGTCTTGAAATTCCAGTGGTTGAGCAGAAAGCTCACAGGACTCCACACTTTGCAAAATCTTATTTTTACCTCTAGGGCTACCCAATTTACAAGATGTGTTCAGAAAAGAAACCTCTTCAACCTGCCCCCATAGATATGATGCCAACTCGTTTAGAGCAATTGTGAAACTGTAACATCATCACTATAAATGCACACATGCATGCACCCGCTCACACACATATTTATACAAGCTAAGGTTAAAATGAAAACAAAGTGAATACCAGAGAGAGAACTTTGAGTTTAACATTATATTATTATGGAATAAGACCGTTTTATCAATCATACATTTATTTTAAAAAAAAAAAAGGAGAAGAAGAAGAAGTTTGAAGCTTGGAATTCCTAAAGCCGATGAAGAAAAAGGGTACCACATTTCTCCAGTAAGAAAACAAAATAAAAACATACTGACAGGTCATGGTAAAGAACTACGTGTAGCCAGGAATAAACAAACTTTTAACTAGAATTTCTTCAATTTCAGATCATATGAATGTACAGCTAACTGGCATAAAAACTTTGGTGCTCAGGGAAGCATTTTAAATAGCAAACAGGCTTGAATAAAGAGTGAGGCAGAGGAGGACAAAAACCTCTATCTCTTGAATTGCATCATATTTTCCATCAGTTGTAGATGAAACACGGCGCAAACTCCTGTTCAAACTACGCCAATGCGACTCGTCAAGAGTATCCTGCAAAGTAATAGTCAACATCACATTGCGTATCAAAGAAAAATGTCTGCAAAGCTTCCACAATGTAGGAAACAAGCACCATTGCACAAAAGATGTAGATGTTGACTGCATTCTTTTGCCCTCGCCGGTGCGCTCTATCCTCAGCCTTTCAAGAGAGTTCATAAGAAGCATATGCATCAAAAAGACACTCACGTCAAAAACAAAAACAAAAAAAAAAAAAAAAAAAAAAGGAAGGAAACCCAATAGTATGCGTAATTCCACTAGCAAATTGGAAAGGAAATTTTATAATTTAATTCTTATCTTTCTTCTATTTTATTGAATCCAGAGAAGTTGTTTCAATTTCTTGTTTTATTCTCAAGTTTTGTACATTGTACTTCTGTTTAAAGGAATAACTTATCCTCTGCTTTTCCTTTCTTTACTTCAAGGTTTCTTATAAACATTTACTTTTGCTTGTCTAGGTAGTTGCCAAACTTGTTCCTACCTCATTAAAATGGGTGGGAAGTTGATAACACCTCTTAATTAGACAGCCATATGGCTAAACCCAACAATATCAATTCACAGACTCTTTCTTTATTCCTATCGGAACTGAAAAGATTGGAATGCATAAGACTTGCAAGCTAGTCACTCATTGAGCTCTATGGGTTTAAAGCTGTTCAAGCAGGATTGGTTTCAACTCCAACCACTCAAATAAAATATTACAAAATTGAAACTTTAAAGAAACCCAGTTATTGACATATTATAGCTCTAACCATATCTCTTTCACCAAAAATACTCGATGAAAAAGCCAATAGCCAGAAACAAGCTCACAGGAAAAAGCCTCTTCAATTATAGTCTTTTTCTTTTCCAATGAAAAAAAATTTTTTTTTTTTTAGGACTAAGAAAATTAATTATTAGGACCTGAAGCATCAATGATGGAGACCTAGGAAGCTCCAAGAAAACAACATGTTGTGCTGATGAAAAATCCAGTCCAACACCGCCAGCAGTGATCCCAATGATTGCAATTTTCACCTGATCAAAAAAGACATCTTTAGCATTAGTTTAAACCAAATAGTGAAGCCGCATAACCTGGGTAGAAAGATTGAATCATAGTGGCAGCACCACAATAAGACAGAAAGGAAAAATAGGTCCTTTAAATTTTTGAAAAGTGGAGACTTGCATCTTTAGGTGAAAATTAATTTTTCTATAGCATTCTTCTCAAAAAACAAAAATGAAATTTACCAATGACCTAAAGGAGAGTGTCCTTCAAAAGAAAAGGATTGCTAAACAAAAACTTATTTAAGTGCAACTCTGTTAGCCAGAGAAAGAAAAACGTCTAACAACATCCTTGCTCTTCTGTATGTTGCTGAGGAAAAGCTTGACTTCTATAAGAGCACAATTCACAGCAGGGTTAGAAGAATTTTTTTTTTCTTTTTTCTTTTTTCTTTTTTTTCTTTTGGGGTGGGGTGGGGTGGGGTGGGGTGGGGTGGGGTGGGGTGGGGGCGGGCGGGCTGGGGCTGAAAAATAGAGGTGGCCAGACAAAGACACTTAACTGTATCTCAAAATTGTAAGATGCCCTTGTTAATTTTCATAGCAGGTTTAGGCCACATACTATGGCCACCAATAGAAGGACAAATGTTGCAATCAAAAAAATAGATTACTTGTAGTATGTGTGCCATTAAATATTCAATCCTATCGAATGATTTAAACTTAAAGCAGAAAAAGAACTGGAACTCACTACCCTCAAGGCAGAGTACAAATAATTTATAGGGCAGTCCCAGGAAGAAAAATAAAAAATAAAAATAAAGTTTAAATTAGGCAGATGAGATACGAGCCTCAATTGATGATTGGAAAGATGACACAGCTGATTGCCTATCTCTAGCAAGTGTGGTCCCATCGATACGAACAAAACCAATCCTTTTTTCACAAAAGAATTCCTGGATATACAGTGCAAAGAATTATACAAAATAAATAAAATAACACCTAATCAAACAAAAATTAAGGAGAAAACAATCTTAATACAGTGTAGAATAATAAAAAGAACCTTGGCTGTTCAGTATTTAAAACCGTCAACTCAATAGTAATTAGAACCACATAAGTTTAGTTAAAAATGCTGAAACTATTCAAGCTATCATTTTTAATTATGCATAGATATCACAGAGAGAAGGGCACAGGCAAGGGACTACGTGATGGTGGCATGGGGCAGCTAATTTCAACTCTCAAGCAACATGACATATGCCACTAGTTTCAAGGTTTTTAATTGCACAATTGGGTATTGAGACGTTTTCTTTTTGTGAGGCGAAGCGTAAGCCTCAAAGCGTATTGAGGCGTAAGCTTCAATATAAAACCAATATAATAATTTAAAAAATCTGAAAAATTAAGGGGCCGTTTGGTATTGTTTTCAAAATAGGTGAAAATATTTTTGTTTTGAAAATGAGAATTTTTTGGGAATTGTGTTGAGAGTGTTTTTAAAATTTTTGCCTCGAAAAACATGCAAAAATATTTCCAAAAATTCTAAAAACGAAACCAAACGGGCCTAAATATCTAAATGCAGTAGTCATAAAACACAACTTAAACATCATAAAAAGTCATATTTTACCTAAATTTCTAAAATAAACAAGTTTCATAAGCGACATCTAAAATAAAAAAGCTTTAATATATTAATCTGAATGGTCGGCATATAAACAGTTCCTCTAGGGTTCTTTTTTCCTTTAATATATATATTAATCTGATTTCATCCTCAGGTTTTAGATGGCCGGCATGGTTTCTCTTTGGGCTCAATGTATGTTGATTACTCTAATTTGGACCGTGGGCCTATAACTTTATCTCAGCGCAGGTGCCCAACTATTTTTAATTGTAGAAGACAGGCAAAACGCCTCAAATGGTTTGAACGCCTCTCCAAGAGGCGCGCCTCAAGGCATAAAACTATTGCACAATTTTACACCATGACTAGCGTAGGGTAGAGTATAGACAAGTAAAAATAGTAAGAGAGCTTCCATACAAGAAAAGAATATGCAATAACTGAATCATATATTAAGGCTACTTCTAAAATCAGCTGTCAAGATATTTCACCTGGACTCTGTTTAGTACTTTGTGATGATGTGCAAAAACAATCATTTTGTGAGAACTGGAATTTGAGTCCAGGTTTGCTGCACCATCTGATTCTGCAATGAGTGGATGAATGGAAAGCCATTCATGAAAAGCAGAAAGCTTTGCAATACCAAGTTCTTGGTCAGAAAGCGGCTCTGAAATATGGGAATCTTCACCATCTACAAGCAAATAAAAGTGCAATGTTTAATATCTATGCAGCGGGGGGAGAAAGAGTGAGTGGCAAAAGATTTTCATAGGCTTTAAATATACATCTATGCATATCACTTCTGTACCAGGAAGCATAACGCACTGTGTTGTTTGACCAGTCAAGCAATTAAGTGATTAAAGCTGTGTTATAAAAAGAACCAAATTTAGACATCAAGATCCACTTGAATTGCATGTGCTCCTTTTCTAGAAAAGGTACAATCTTCACAAACTCCCATGTGAAAAAAACACTCCTCGTGATTGTCAACGTGTATCTTTTTTTACTCTTGAGTTTAAGATACCAGAAAATTCAAAGCATATTTAAAACAAATCCACAAACATCACTGTGCAACTCCCATACTTCAAATAAACTCCACGAACCATACCCCTGTCAATAAGTGGAAGCTTATATCAAGGAGTATACTCTATATAAGGGATCTACAAAAACATTTGAACGATATAGAAATGCACAAAAACTGAGAAAAAAATCTATTAATTCTCTCGTATTGCATAAATTTCATAATGCTAGAACTTATAACATCAACAAACCAAGAATACAATCTTACCACTTAATAGAACTTATTACATCAACAAACCAAGAATACAATCTTACCACTTAATAAAAAAAAAATCATCTTACGACTTTACTATTTCAATGCAGTGACCAGTGCGCTAATAACAAAAAAACCTCTCTCATTCTGTATTGCTTGCCATATAAAGAATTTTAGGACATTCTTAAATTTAGAATTTTAAGACAAAAGTGGCATGACATGAGAAGCATAACAACAAGAAAGAGCCTTTTCAGAATGCACATATAGATGCAAAATATCCATGAATTACCATCAGACTCATCCAAATCTTTTGAACAAGCATCTTCGAGGGTAGTTCTTTCATCATCAGGCCTCTGCCAAACAGCAGCCTTTGCTGCAATTATGTCGGACCTCTTCAATGAAACTCTTAAAATTTGCCTGCGTTTGGGTGGTAACTGAAGCATGACATGCTCCTTGAGACGTCTTATCTAGAACAAACAGTTAAACTTCAATAAATCAGACAATTGCGACTGGCATTACAAAATAGAGACTCATCTTTCCATGGTGCCATGATATCCTCGTGTTATATATGGTATTAAAAAATAAATAAACACGCAAACTTGCAAGAACGTTACAGAGTATGAAAAATAACAATGAAGCATGGTTAAAACTTAGAAATATTTTCGTTTTCTTCTCTTTAAACAAAGATCAATTACAGCCACAACATTAACATTTTTACATGGTGCACGCCCTGCAATATTGGTAAAAAAATGCTACTAAATGAAAAGGCTTTTATTGCCACTATCACAACTCCTTATTCTGATAATATCCACTGTGTGTCATCAGATATAATGGTTCATGGCCACAGACTACTGCAACACATGGAAATGAATATTTTCATATCTGATTTACGAAAATGAAACATACATTACATAAAATTAGATTCTTGCAAGAATTTCACAAACAAGAGCATACCATAACAGTTTGCTTAAGCAACACATTCAACTCCTCCAAACGAGTCCCCTTTGAGAAATCCTGCAACACCATTTGCGCTATTAAGTACAACAATCAAACCATCATGGAAGAACAGAATTAATCCCCATAAAAGGTATTAATACATTCTACGATGAGAGAATATACAAAACTGCATTAATATATTTCCTCTTTCATGGTTTTCCCACAAAAATAGTGTCCAATAAAATCAACAATGAAGCAGAAGTCGCTCGTCGCCAACAAGCATGAAATAGCAGAATGCCTTTTTATTTGAATGGGAAAAAATGTTGCAACTTAAGTTAACTACCAGAAAATGCTTTCATAATGAAATCCATAAGAATCATGATCCTTCTCCATATCTTACCTGGAAAACATTCCCGTCCACACCCTTGACAAATTTGGCATCACAATATGTTTTTGCAAAATTATACTTGTTTTTCCCTAGTAAACCGGGCCTATAAGTGAGCAAGAAGTAAAATCAACAAGCCAAGAGAAAAACAAGTCAACCAAGTAAGATATAAGGGTGAGACGAACACTTGCCATATCATATTAATCTGATGGAAAATGTCAAATGGCCTATGGTCACCTAGGAAAACATGCAAAATAAGCAATTAAAACATATCATTAACCACTAGTTAACCAGTCAAAATAAAACATAACAAAGATAATGGGAAAAAATCATTGCTGGTATTGCAGAACTAATAAAGTACTGAAAAATGGTACTGCTCTTTTGCTAAAAAGTCCATGCTACAACCTTGACAAAGAAGGTGTCCCTGATAGTAGAACTATGTGCTTGACCTTAGTTGCCATGTCAAGAACAGCTTTCGTCTGATAATACACATGATCAAATAACATAAAATAACAACTCTTTATAAGGATAAACATTATAACACTTGAAATATTGCAGTTAAAATAAACCTTAACAAAATACTGAATAGATAGGTTTCCCAATTATACCGCCTATGTCATTTAACATTCCATATATCAAAATCAACATTCCAGTTCCTAGGAGAAAAACTTTTGCAGTTGACAGCCTCAAACAAAAAGTGTGCTGATCGTAGAATCAGAGAGAAGATGTTTGATGATATAAGATAAGATACATTTCTACAAGTAAACAGTGAACCAAACCATAAAATATAAGAAATTTCCAAGTCACAGAGGGATAAGAGATAGACCGAATTGGTCATCATGCTTCTACTTTCCATGGAGGATGACAGCAAAATATCAAATATATGCCCTTGATTACATATTATTTCTGCAATCAAGTCTATATGACATCTATGTATTATTCACATACATGGAAGGAAATATCGAAAGATCATCCTTTAAGAGAGAGAAACAATATTACAACTAATTCATCAATGCAACAGGAGAGCTCCACAAATACTAGCTAAAATACATAGCCTAAGAATACTGAGTGAAGTTATAGAAGTATAAGAATTCCCTATCCGTCTTCTACCCTTACATTAAACTTATGGATTTGGATACATGAGAAATTATTCCCCGTTGCAACAAAATATTGATCAACATGGTCAAACTATAGTCAGCAAGGCTTTAACTATTGGTGGAATCAAATCTCATCAGAAACTCCAGATGACAAAAATATAATCATAAATCCATCCTAACATAATGAAGAAATGGGTGGGCCAAACTATTTGCTATTTTATCCATTACAAAGAAGAAACTTACTGTACCTCTCCGGGCTCTGATTTCTTGGTACATCGTACATGGTGAGACTCATCAACTATTAAAAAAGCCCAATCTCGATCAAGCATGCTCTTCCTCAAACGGTGAAGCATTGTAAAAGAAATAACCACAACTTTAGGACATCTTTTCAAATGGGCAGGATTATTTCGATGACCAAAAACTGAAGCCAAAGTGGACAGAAAATTCTTAAATTACGAGAACATCATGATTTCTTTTACATTAAAAAAAATCCACATAACGACACTAATATAGAGGAATTTTTCATGCCTGTTAATTGATTACTACATTGATGCAAAATAGAAGAGATAAAAGTGAAAAAAGCAAAACAAAATTAGACAAATGGCGAGAAACAGAAAGCGTTACCTAGATGAATATCAGAAGGCAAAAGAAATGGAACCCAACGCTCCAATTCTTCTGCCCATGAAAAACGCAAAATCGCAGGGCAAACAACAAGAACAGGTCCTTCATTTATGAAACAACAAGCAATTGCAATAGCCTGAGATGAAAAAACATTAGCAAGTTAGTGTCACTGTAACTCTATAACTATATCACTTAAAGAAAGGCAACACAACGTAAATTTGGCTCGGTAAATATTCTTGTTGAACAAACTACACAACGGGTAAAACCTAATTAAAATTTAGAACTACCTGCAGTGTTTTTCCCAGCCCCATTTCATCCGCAATAAGACACCGGCCTCCCCTCCGCAACCCAAATTTGATGCCGTCCATTTGGAAAGGCAAGAGCGCTTCCAATAGCGACTTTGGCAGCTTCCCAATCAACTCATCTACCTCGTCGTCTGACAAATGTTCCGGCCGACAAGGCATCCACCTCTCGGAGACAACCGAATGCGAAAGCCTCTCGATAACATTAAATGTTCCCCAAGGTATCTCCTCAACATCAAAATTCTTGTTGCTCTTTAAACACTTCAACACTGTACCGTAGTCCCTCACATTGTACACACAGGCCTTTCCACCGCTGTGATTTTGCGTGTAATGTGACAGCATAATCTGAAATTAATAATAATATTAACAAAACTTTATCTTTTTTCCACAACAAAAGCGCCATAATTGAAAAAACTTATACACACAAAATAGCTCTAATTTCACTTTCTTTTCCTTTGAAACTCTACCAAAAAGCACCGAACTAGTAATTAATCTTCGCAAGCAATTCTCCATAGTTTTTTCATTTCAAAGCATTAAAATTTACGTCTTGTGAGTAAAGAAAACGCCAAAAAAAAGGTAAAATTCCATTTACTTAATTTCCTTTCTCTTGAAACCTCTCCAAAAAAGAGAAACCCTAACAATCTACTCACATTGGACAGGCAATCCGCCAATCTCCGCAAGCTTTCCTTCTCACCCGGATAGGCGAAACCTCGTAGAGCGACCGGAGTGACCGAGAAGGAATCGGGAGAGCAAATTTCGAGCCTGACTCGGAACTTCTCGGGTAAATTCGCAAGGCGAACCGGATTGTGACGAGAAACGAGTTCTTGTGCTTGATTGGTTGAAGAAGAATGAGCGGGGTTAGGGTTTGCGTCGAGGTCATGAGGGAGCTTAGGGCACTTGAAGAGGGTCGTCCGTGGTTGTTGTTCTCCGCCATTGGAGGATTCAATGAGGGCTTTGCGCTTTGCGAGGGCGGCGAGGCGATTGGCTTCGGCTCGCTTGCGTTGTTCGTCGGTGATGTGCATCGTTAGGGTTTGGAGGTTTTTTTCAAATTTTACCGTTTGAAATGCAGAGAAAGAGAAGGAGTTCCGGGGAGGAAGGGGCGGGAAGGGAAGAGGTCTGTTTGGTTGACCACGAGACAAAAGAAAACGACATTTCATTGCCGCAAAAATGACAAACGTCAAGTCGTTTATTTCATAAGACGAGCCACTTGTTCATTTTTTTCTTTTTCTTTTTTTTCTCTTTTTTCGACAGAGAAGAAAAACAAGTAAATAACGTTTGAATCTGATGACATGTTGGGGTTCGTTTGCAACATTGTTTAAAAATGTCTCTCTACCTATTATGTTATAAAGCTCTTATATGCTTTAAAGCTCTAATGTAAAAACAGGTTACAGTATAAGACTCTCACATGGTATAATAAAATCGTTCAGACTTTTTGTTCTAACTGTATTGTCAAACACATATTTGATTGTTCTTGAATCCTTGTGTGTTTATTTGTTTTTGTATTTGTCAATTAGAAATTAATTAGAAATTCGTAGTAAGTGATATAGGTTATTTGGAAACCTAGTTCCAACCGTGGTTTTAACCGATGAATAATTTATAGCTCTCACATGTTACTGTAAATTGTTAGAGTGTATAGATCTCATATATTACAATTTTTAAACTTAAAAGTTTAGTTTCAACTGAAGTTTCAAACGGCTTATAAATTTTTCATGAGACATAACTCTTATGGTACATGATGGCTAACCTATAGCTAAGAATTATATTTTAGCTATGAGATATGTCTTTTAAATGTGATGTTTACCATATTTAATCATCTGAAACGTACTCTATTGATATGTGGTCCTATTAAAACAATATTCAATTTTTTATCTAATTACAAATTTATATAAAATTAATGTAAAATTGTGCCTCACAATCTCTCAAAATAAAGCAAGTATGTAATTGGTTAAAAACAAACAAAAGATAGTAAAAAAAAAAAATACTCCTTATCGATCGCCTAAATAGCATTTTGTCTGTTTTATTATACAAATGCCTAATATATCTTACGCATTAATAAAATCCAACTTTAAAAGGGCTATTTTTTATACCCTATATTTTATGTTTAAAATCCAACTTCAAGTCGTTTATTTTTTATACGTGTTTTGATCTCTTTGAATATATACCTTTAGATTATATTTAATACACAATTTTATAACTCGATCAATCTTCAATTTCTCCTAGAAATTGCCCAAAATATTCTCAAGCTGAAAAATAAAGGAATTTTAAGAACTTAAAAAAACTTTATATTAAGGTTTTTTACTTTAAAATGTATAAAATACCCTAAAAAATATGTGTTTTATGTTTTTGTTTTTGTTTTTGTTTTTGTTTTCTTCTTTTTTAAGTTTAAATTTTTTCTTTCTTTTATTTAAGGATAATTTACTCATTTTAAAGGTCAAAATCAGCTATTGACTGAGGTAAGGTATAGACTTGTATATTAAATCTAATATGAGGGTATGCATTCGATGTGATCAAAAACCGAAGGCATAGTTTTTAATTAACCTAAAACAAAGAGTATAAAAAGATAAATATCCCAACTTTAAAATAAACCTAAAACAATGGAATTTTTTAAAATACCAAAATTACCCTTCCTGGCTTTTATTAAATTTAATTTAACACATTACCAACCCAATAAACTAAATAAAATCAATCTTATAAAATTAAAAACTCTCAAACTAATTGAAATATTTATTTAAATAGATTAATTTTTTATTTAATCTTTTAGTCAAGCCATACTTAGAGCAAGACTAAATACTAATTGGGAAGAATAATCTTGCAACTTCTAAAAATTTAACTTCTTCAGGGAGTATTTTAAGCCTAATTTTATAAACATAGATAGTATTTGAATATTTGCATGAAAAGAGAGGCATAAGTAGTATTTAGGCAAAACACAATGGTTGGGTCTTTTGGACTTCTTCCTAAAAAAAAAAAAAACAAAATTGTAGTAAATTAATTATATATTAATGTCATCACTTGGTAGCTCATAACTTACACGTTAGAGCATTTTTGATGTAATAATAAATTGATGTATCAATTATAGATTTCAAACATTTGAGTGCCTTTTTTATGACAAATTTGCCATATGCTATATTTGATGGCAGCATATAGTAAATTTGGTATTTGCTTTCTATTAGTTAATATATTTTTTCTTTTTACTCATCACAAAATTGTCACTTTTAAATTATTTTAGAATTTAAAGTTTACTTTTATAAATTTCAAATCTTAATGATTATGACAAAAGGTAGATATGGCAATAGAAATAGCATAATGTCTCAGAATACAAAATAGAATAGCAGATAAGATGTGTTATTTTATATTTTTTTAATGGCAAATATAATATTAGTATTGACACTAGTATTTGAGATGATCATAGTTGTAAATTGTATAACCTACATTTTATGAGCCTTATAAACATGCTATATCCTGTGACCTATATATTTGCATCTCACCTATAGTTAAGATTCATCATTCATGGTATATAAATAGAAGTTGTATGAGCATATATGTTTATCCCCTATGCGAAAAGAGAGAATAAAATACTCTTATATCTCTCATATTTCTATTGTGTTTCTCTCTTTTCCTCTTTAATTAATGAACGCTCTACTTACATGACTATTCTTTAAACTACTTAAAGCTGTTCTTAAACAAATACTTTAGTCTTCATTTAGTACTTTAGTTTCAACTCATCATTTCTAACTATAAATAACATAAAGCTTTCAACAACTGTAGTAAAAAGCAAAAATTGTTATAATGTAAAGCTCTCACATGCTACGATTCATAGAGCCCATTTGATAAATGGATTCGAATTATTAATTTGGTTTAAGTTATATAATTTGAATTAGGATTTGAGTTAATGATTTGAATTGTTATCCGGATTGACATTTGGATGTGCATTTGATTTTTAATCTAAGTATGAAATAAAATTGAAATTTGTGTTTAGAGAAGTAGTAAAAATAGTTTTTGATTTATTAATAAATTTAATAAAATCTTAACATTAATGATCTTAAAAAAGATGCAATGTAGATCTTAATTTATTCATCTCTTTACTAGGAACACAATGAAAAAAGAATCATCCCATTTGGATATAAAATGAATAAGTTATAATTTTTTTTTCCTCAAATAGGGGAGAAAAGTTCAGCTTTTATTGTAGCAAAGATATTCAAATATCAAAAGTTTAGGAGTTTGAAAAGTTGGATTCGTGATACTCAAAGGATTCAAATTTTGAAGGAAACAAACACATATCTAAAAGATTCTTATACTCGAATCTAGATTTGAGTCCATTGAGTCTAAAAGATACACAAAACAAACAGGCTCTTAACTTCAAACTTCAGTTACAACTAAGTGTAAAATAGCCTATTAATATGATTACTTAAATTTATACAATATATTTTTATTTTGAAAAAAAAAATACTAAACTAAATAGTGTTACTAATTAACTTAATAAAATATACTTATATTTGTTGCAACAATTGTTGCAGTGTACAAAAGTAATTGTTACAACATATTAGTCTTAAAGCCATTTAGACTAAGTTTATATAATTACAATATCGCTCTCAAAAACATACTTACATTGCTCCAGCCGTACTATTAATACTTAATTTAAAATAATATAAATAATAAAATTAAATATTGAAGTATAAAATGCATACAATATCTATTCCTTGTCTCTATTGTTTGTCTGTCGTTGCACTACGACCAAACATCGCTAGTCGGTTGTTTACTTACAATATAAATATACTTGGATGAGCTTTCACTCAACAAGTAGGAATTTTATATCGTACAACATAAAAGAAAACATACATTAAATTGTACATGAGCCGGTTACACTTTCTTATGAAAATATCCTATTAATTGTATGGCCCCAAAATTCATACTAATTACGCCTGATCATTGGGAAATTAGAGTTTACAAGGTCTCCATCGACACTGTGATCTAAATTATTACTCTTAACATAATTCTCCCCTTAGGTGAAAAGGTTAGTATGATATTCAAATTTAACATATTCTTTAGGTTTCATTGGACTTTGTAGTGAGCATGCAATATGACATGTGTAACGCCCTCTTACGGACGTCATAGATATCGTTGCTATTAATTAGATAAACTATTTTAATTTAAAACATAGTTTGTCAACATATTCTAAGATCCATACATACTTTTTTTTTAACTAACATATCAATATTATAAAACCTTTCATATTTATTTAAACAATTCATCAATACCAAGTTAATGAAGTCATAATGCAAATAAAATTTTAAAATCATCCAATAATTTTCTTCACAGTTCGATAGGCTGAACTCCAGACACCGGCAGGGAAAACTTAACCGACAGTCTGAACTTCAACTACTGGCAGGCCGTCTAAGGCTCTACAAAAATGGGGTTTAAAATTTCTAAGATCGACAGGCCGATACCAACACCGATAGACCGATTAATAACGATCAGTAGGCCGATCTTCTACAAAAGTCAAAATAATTAAAAATAGGTCTTAATATCTCAAAGTACGGGAAGTAAATATACAAAGTAGTAAAAAAAAACGTAGTTCATGAAATTTAAAACTTCTTTCTTAGCGTCTTTTGTTTTTAATCCATCGTGCATAACTCACATGCCCGTCCTAGCCCTCCACCTAATTCATAATCTTCGTACCCTTATCTGCAACATGATATAAAACTAAGTAAGCAAAAGCTCAGTAAATACATTTTGTTTATATTTCACAAGATAAAACTTTTTATGAACATCTTTATGAAACATCATAACCATAATCATCATCATCACAATAGTGCACTAGGCACAGTTTCATATAGAACATATCTTTCATTAACATTAACCGTATTAAAACTTCATTCATTTTATCTTCAAGGGCCCAAGTGTTACACCATTATCATCATTATAAGCGCATTGTCATGAGAGGAGAGGGTAACTAATCCCAAACTAAACATAACATCATAACATAAACATAACATAACATAAGGTGTGCAACACTTATTTAGGTGATACATATATATACACAAATATATACTGATATGCTTTGAAAAAATCATCATCAAAACATGCATAAACTTTTATACATCAAAACTTTCATAACAAAACTTCATGTATAATCATCACAGAAATCACTATAAAACCATCAAGAACATAGATTTCAAACTCTTCATAAACTTATCATGTTGTAGGTAAGAATGTACTTACCTGATTAGCTTACTAAACCTTAATTGAAGATGACGTCGCCGCGGTCTTGATGTGCTCACTTCTTAAAATGTTCATGTCATACATCCATATACAATAAAATTAATTTTCATTTTCATAAAATCATTCAATACCACATGACATCATCCAATACCATATTACATCACACATACATTCTTCTCTTGAAAACATTCATCCATAATACATTTTATCAGCCTTTAAAACATTAGAACAAAACTGCCAATAGAGAATGCTGCCTAACCGTCATGAATTTATAGCTTAATAACTTAGAAATCACATACAATTAAAGCATGAGACTCTACAGGAACAAAACTGACATATAAACATACTGTCACGATTTTTCGCTGGTCATAAAAATTCCATTTGATAACAAAAACAAGTCACACATGTCAAAATATGAAATCTGCCTGTACAAACAAAACAATGAGTAGCCCTATCTAACATTCATATAATAAAGTATTTATATCACAAAATAATTCCACTAAAATCCTGCATGTAATAGACACCTAAAACTATAACATATCCAAAAATTACCTTTGAATAAATTCAATACAATCCAAAAAGTTATTAGAAGTCAGATATAAAAATAACTTCAAACATATTAGGAAGTGAGTTACACACAATCATTATTTTCAATTAATTAAATTAAAATTACTCAGACTCCAAAAATTTTTATGACAGCTTATTTAACATATAAATACAGAAGCATAAAAAGTTTCAACACCAAATAAATTCATTTAGTCACCCAAAAACGTCATACAATAAGAAGTCTGAAAATTTACTGATAAAATAGTTATAAAACCTAGTCTTAATAAAAATTCAATAACGCATAAAATATTTGTCATTTTACTATGAGACTTTGTAGTTAAACACTTAATATATACATGAACATATCTATCAAGTTTCATGCAAAATAACATTCATTTGCCTTAGAAACAAAGACTGCATTTTGAGAAATTTTACCGATCAGCAATCATAAAACATTGAGTGGTAGAGAGTTAGAATTTCATATCTCAGCATAGAAAATTCCAAATAAGATGAAATTTTGAGGGACATTACATCACACGTACGTAATATCATATGAAAATTTTAGAGCAAACGAAAATTCGTACGTAAAGTTATGGGAGTCAAACTACAGGGTAATCAAAATTTTAGAAATGCTTAGAACGAGTTTCTTACCTCAAAATAATTCTTCTTAAACTTTCCTTGAATTCACCCAAGATAAAACCCAATATTTTATTCAAATATTAACAGCAAAATTGAAGGAGAGAAGAGAAAGAATCATGGAGAAAAGGAGAAGAAGAAGAGAGAGCGTGAGAGAAGAGGGAGAGTGTCTAAGAAAACTTTATGGGAGTGAGAAAATATGTGTGAAAAATAACCGAATAAGGGGAATGATTTTCTTTATAGCAAATTTTTAAATGCTGAAAGAATTATGTGTGAGACGAAGAATATTAAGGAAAGGTCAAAATAATTTATTCTATTTACCAATTTTCAAACTTTAAAAAGGGGAAACTTATCATAAATCAATCATCATAAGAAAATTCAAATATTCCATCCTATGAAATAAGAAAAAAGACCAAAAATTTGCCAATCAATCAGAATTTATCATCCAATCATATCCAATCATCAATGCCACAATTTTGGTGATCACCTGCTGATTATTCGTCAGCTCTCTTTGGCCTACTGATGGTTTACTTCAGTATACTGAAGTTCTGAAGTCCGGCCTGCTGATTCAATTCATCTGCTGGCCGTTCGGTGAGGGACAATTCAGCCTGTCGAACTGCCGCATACACTAAAATATAACAAAACATTAATTAATTACTAAGTAATTATCATGTATACAACATAAATGACATGATCACTTAGAGCACACCAATTTCAGTTGATTGTCACCTGTCATCAAACTTAAAATAAAATAGTCAGTAACATTATATCATAAAAGAAAATACTTAACGTGTTATTTTTCTAACAATATCCATTACATAAAAATTGACGAGCGTTACAACATGTTACTACATAACATCTAATCTTGTAAACATAAGGCATAAACATATATTTTATAATCTATGTAAAAATATGTAAAAACATTTTATTTTGAGAAACTATGAATTCATATTATAAGCGAGATTTGTACTTACTTGGTTTTTAGAAATAGAAATTATAATCTCGTCAAGTTCCTATCTACTATACTTAGGTTTTGTGGAAAAACACCTAATAAAAGTGTGAGTCTGACTTATTTTATGCTATTTAATTCAGCAGATCGTAAAAAGAAATTAAATCCTTTCTTAGAAAAAATTCTCATTTAATAAAGGAATGAACTTAGAATTTCTACTTAAGTAATTTTCTCAATTGCTTTTAATTGATCGTGTTAGAATTGATAATTTACTAATCACTTTAATAATTTATTAATTATCTCATCCCATTAATTAGGTCTAAATTAAATTCCTATATTATCTATGATGGGCTCATAATTGAGGAAAATGTTTATTTGAATAGAACGGTAATATTGGGCTCATATGTCTACATCTAGTTACTATTTATTTCAATGAGTCTAATATAGCCCACTAATACTAGGAGTGTTCTATTGCATTCTAAATATTAAACCTAAGGGGACTTTAGTCCGAAAAGAGCCTTTGCACATGAATGGGTGTTGGACCCAAAATTTTGACGCCGTAACATTGTGGACCTAGCACTACTGGTTTTTTAGAGTCCCATTTAAAATTGTATAAATAATCGTTAAAGTTGTCTATAATATTCATTTTCAGACATTAAAATTTAGTGTCAAAATCACATCTTAAAATAGAGTCCTAATTTGACAAAATCAAGAACTATAAACATACTAATTTTTAAGTTGTCAAACTTCTTTGTTGGTTGCAAAATGAGATCCTACCACTACACAGCGTAGGTATTTAACATTCATACTGCAGCGATACTTTTACGATATTTGTGAAAATCAACGTGTAACTATATATGAGCGATTGTTTTCGTAAAAATTTTCTTCATGAAAGTTCCTCATTTGGACAAAATCTAAAACTTCAAAATTTCATTTGTTGTCTTCAATATAGCCATAAGTAGTGATGTTTCAAAACTTTATTGGTTTAAACAATTTTTATAAAAAAATTTAGACTGATTTTAAAAGTCTAAAACTACAAGTTAGGGGCAAAATCATGAAAAAAATTTTCACGAAAGTTCTTTATTTTGACAAGCTCTAAAATTTTTGTGCCTTTTTCTAGGAATTGATTTGAACTTTTCAAGGTTTTTTCAGGGTTCGTTTTTGCTAAAAACAAAAATTGTACTTTTAAAACAAAAAATTATGCAATTTCAAAAAAGTGCCCGAAACACTATCTTAGAGTCTGAATTGAGGTTTGAGTCTTTCAAGATGATCCGTTCATCTTATCAAGAATTAAAAGTTTTGTACCAAACAAAATTAATGATTGCGGTTGATTTTGGTTTGAAACAATTTTTTGTAAACTTTAAGCAGCTTTTGAAAGCGGTTTGAAACTCCATTTTAGAGTCGAAATCTCAAGGTAACTTTTCACATGAATTTGTTTAAAACATCGACACTTAAAAGTTCTAAGTTAAAGAAAATCTTGAAATTAACCTACAAGGGTCTATTTTTCAACTCAAAGATTTTTTCTAACCAACCCACTTCTAAATGATAGATATTCATGTTGTAATCTTAACAAATCATCAACAATCAAAGCATAATATTACAACACTATAATAAATACATGCTTGAACATTTATTTGCATGTCATAACTTAACATTATCATAAACTAAATTGACTTAGAAAATAAAGGGTTTAGATCTAAACCTTGAAGACAATCTCTTAAGCAACCTCCTAGTTCCTCCTTTCTCCGCTTGATTTTGAGTAACATGTGGGAATAGGATGTGGAAAATTTTTTTGAGGAAATGAGGAGAGGGAAACTAGCTAATTGCACTTAGTTTCTCATCCTGTTTTAAGTTGGTTCTAAGCAAAGATTATTTGGGTGAAATTTTGGTCCAACACCTCACTAATGGTGATGCCAAAGGGAGGGATTTCTAGAGGGAAAATAGCTCCCATCAATTGGTCAATGTAGGCTTAGGCTTGTTACTATTTATGGGTTAATTCATGTCTCCCTATCACTCTACTTTACCCATAAAGATCCCTTAATATAAGAAATGCAAGTGTATTCTTGACTGGCTGGGATGACTAACTAGCTACTAAGGGTTTTTGGTTCCTAGTCGGTTCTCTAATCTTGCTTAATCGCAATCCAAATCTAACCTCTAAATTAATCGGTAATGATATTATTTTAAATCGTGTAATAAAATTGGACTGACATCAATCTTAAAACAATTCCTTGACTGAATAAAACCTACTCTTGATTTTTTGCACCTTTTTTTAGAATTGATAGAGTTTCTAACGATATCAATTCCCAAGTATAGATAGCATTTTTACCAAAAATACTAAATGCAAAACCTTGATTTTCAGCTATTAGGCAATCAACGACTTTTTGTATGTTAGAGTTGTTTCTCGGTACACTGTTAGCACCATACTATACTTGAGATTCTTATAAATCAAATTATCAAGTTATTTATGGTTCAAAATTTCTTCCGCCATAGTTCACAATAAAATTTATTAACCAAATTATTTGAATAGAAAAAGTTAATAATTCTAACTTTAATGTTTATTATGGAATTATAAAATTTATATTTTAATTCCATAAATCTTTTAATCATAAAAACAAAACATGAAATTTTCCAAGAAAGTCATTGACTTGAACATTTAAATTACAATATTTAATTCTAGGATTTTCTCGATCATTGTAGTTAACTACAATATTTTTCGTTCAATTGCTATTTAATTTTATAACAAAAACAATAATAATTACTTTTATGTAACTCTCCTTTACCATGTGTACTATATAACACATATACATATTTAGGGTCAATAACTAGCACTGACTATATGGGTCATGACACAACAACACGACTTGAAAATGAGATGAATTTTATGAGCTAGGGTTGGAGAAATAAAGGTGCTTTCAAATTTAAGATGACTTGAAATTGACACGAAAAGAACGCGTCAATTTAGGGTAGAACTTGCCTAACTCGAATACAATAAGAAACCCATGAAAAAGATTTTAAATATATTTTCAAACCGTTTGGTTTCATTTTCAAAATATTTTTCCCTATTTTCCAAAATACAAGAAACAAAAATGAAAATAAAAACTTGTTTGGTTCCATTTTTTAGCCAATACAAAATGAAAACATTTCTGGAAATTCCAAAAAATTTCCTGTAAAATGAAACAAAATAAAGACATTTTCTGTGAAATTCCTCACTAGGCATCCTTCCTCCCGTGCCTTGCCACACCATTGCGGCACCCACCACGGCTCATTATCCCCAATCCCTCCCTAACGCCGGTGACTACACGCTGGCATGTTAGCAATGGAAGGAAAGCTCATGTCGTTGATGCTGGTGCCGGAGCGAAGCTCACGTAGATCTCGTTGTCAATGGGCTCATGCAATCGTCATCCCAATCCTATTGCCGGCGTTGAATCCTCCCACTACAACTCCATTGTCGCGCAATTCCCCAAAGCTTAGCCTTGATCTTCGTCCCGTGCCTCACATCATCAGGCCATAACACAGTCGTCATCGTAGGGAGGAAGCTTGTGGAGGCTATCAATCTCCAACCATGTGGGACATCGATCTAGGTGATAGGGCCATTGAAGGACGGCGTCGTGCATGGGGTAGGCTCCATCGTCATCCTTACCGCATGAGCTATTAACCTCCACATCACCGGCGTATTGGCCTCAACAGAGAAGAGAAAGGAAGTCCTCCTCGTTTTCTTTAAGTTTTATAGTAATAAAAAATTATTAATATATTAATAATTAGGGTTTTAGTTAATATTAATCAGTATTTTAAAGTTAAATTTAATTATTTGGCAAAAAACAAATTTAATTATATTTACATCAATTAGTTTTTATTAAAAAATGTTTTCTTAAGAAAACACTACCATGTACAACCAAACACAATTTTAAAAATAATCCAAACACATTTCTCAAAATGTTTTCATTTCTAATTTTTTCAAAAACAAAAACCAAATTGAAAACACTACCAAATGACCCCTTTATGTCACATATTTTTGAGTTTGTTATGAACTTGTGATCTTTTGATTGTTGTTGTCATGATTGTATGCTTTTATTTAAAATTAATGTCATCATATTTTAGTAGGTTTTAACTTTTTAGTTCTTAATAATATGCACAAAATTTCAATGAAAATATAGAATTTTCATGTCAATTTCAGATTCATGTGTCAATTTTGAATAGTGTTGTATTAACTTGTAAAATAACCATGTCGTGTTTATGTTGCAATTTAAAAAAAAATGGTGTTACGATATGTGTACAGGTTGTGTGGAATATAAGGAAGAAAATATCAAAACATAGCGTAAACACAACATGTGACATTAATTACCAATCCTATCATTAACATCATTAGTTCCGAACTACGAACATCGTGACACTTTGGTGCTTGAAATTTTAATTTTATCAAGTTACTTTCTAAACTTTTGTTTTTGGTTTTTTTTTTTTTTGTGGGGGGTGGGGGAGTTTTAGCCCCTAACATTAGAATTGATGAAGGTTTTCCAAACTTTAATAGAGATGTTTCCTTCGTTTTATAACTTAAAGTTCTACAAAAATACTCTTATTATGTGCAAAATGTTTCCTTCATCATTCTTAGAACACATTGAAAATTTTGACATTTTATATGTAATGTAGCTATTCATGGAGAATTTCCAGTTATTATATGGGTGTGTGATTATGTAAAATTTATGAGTAAGTTTAAAATTATTTTGTGGCGTGCATTCTATAAAACTCTTCCAGCTAAAGCCATTACAGACGGGGGATTCAAAGTGGGAGTTGCTGCCCAAGGTGTAGGGCGGTAATTGAGGTTACAATTCATGCGCTTTGGCACTGTCCAGCAGCTCTTGTAATATGAGTCGCTAAAACGCAACTATATTTTGTACTACATACCAATTATGGGTCAATAAATGTTAAAAAATCCTCTTAGAAGGTTTTTTTTTATATTTTATAATTGGGAAAAACACGTTATTTTTGAAGATCGTAGAATACATTGTTGTAAGGGCTGCAACTGAAGAAGAATTTTTTCAATTAATTCTAGATATTAATCATGTTATGATTATATATACATTTTAGCTAACCTCTGGGAATCGGGTGTGGAGTTGTGTGGTGTGATTTATTCACATTCTACATCCTCAATGGAGGTGCAAGATGCAGCAAATCTTGCAGTACTTGAAAAGGACAACAAGACAACTCAGGGGATCAGCTTGCAAAGAATTTGTCCACGTTCTTCACTTGCAAAGAAATCATCTTTTAGCAAGTTGGTTCACCGGTAGGATTTTGCTATAGTGTATTTTTTCACAGAATACAAATTGCTGTGGTATTTTCAGTTCAAATTAATTATTCAAAAGAAAATTTTTTTTCAAAAGAGTTTTTGGGATTTTTAAGAAAATCTTATAGTAAAGAAGGCAATTTTGTTTTGCTAATGGACTAGGCTGTTTTAACCATTAGATCAGGGTTTTAATTGTCTGATTTGCAATTGTTCATGTTAAGAATTCATAACATACGATATAAAACTGTATTCAGTCATATATCAAACTGTTGAAAAGTTATTCTAACAACTAAAACACTTATGCTTGACTAATTAAGAAAAATTGCCTTCACCATAAAAATTGCAAGTTTTTTATCGACTCTAATTAATTATTACATAGATAAATGCATCACCTAATATCAAGAGGTTGAAGCTCAAGAGGATTTTAAAAGCGAACGCCTAATTGGTATAGAAAAAAACTTAAGGTTATTAATACTAATGACCCTTAAACTTTGAGGGCTCCTTCATTTTATCTCATAAACTTTAAATATCACTTTGCTTCCTAAACTTCAAAAACTCCTCACTTTACCGCCTGAATTTTAAAAATCACTATTTTGCCTTTGAATTTTTAAAGCTTCTCATTTTGTCTTTCATTTTCCAATTTTCTATTCTAATAGACAGAAATAAGCCCACGTGACTTGCACATGAGTCACCTATAAGAATAAAAATAAGATTTTATCATACTTAAATTTTATTTCATGTTTACACTCTCATTTATCATTTTTTTTATCTATTCTCATTTAAGAAGGGTCTATATACACATTTCTTTACGATATTGTTCATAGATATTTTCTTATCTTTAATACATAACTTATCTTCTTTAGTGTTTAAGTTCATATATCAACAATCAATATCGACTTTTTAAATGAGTTACGCATAAAAAATGAAAAGAAATATGTAGAAAAATCCTTCTTAAATGAGAGTTCAGATAAAAAATAAAGGCATCAAGTGAGAATGTAAACATGAGACAAAATTTAGAAGTAATAAAATCTCATTTTTACCTTTATAGTTGACCCATGTGTGGATCACTTGGGCTTAATGCTGTTTACCTAAACAAAAAATCAGAAATTAAGGAGCCAAAGAGAGGGGATTTGAAAGTTCAGGGGCAAAACAGTGATTTTAAAAATTTAGGGGCAAAATGAGGAGTTTTAAAAATTCAAACGATAAAGTGAGACAAAATCTAAAGTTTAGGGGCCATTATTGTTAATAATGCAAAGAACTATTATTTGACATTGGAGAGCGTTGATGGGAGCATCTATGAGGCCAAGGTTTATGTGAATATTTCTTAATTCTCTTTGGTCACCTTCCGGGCTGCACTTCACCAAGAGAGTAGTTGAAAGCAATTTGGAGTTAGGGTTGAGTTTTAGAACTATTGTTTAGTATAGGGAACATCAATTTTTATAATTGTGTATGAAAGACTACATATTCAAATTTAAAAGTTCACTTTTTAAATCTAACAATTTGCCTAAAAGCAATAAGAGCATTACCAATACAAAGGACAAGTTTTAACTTTAACATCAGACCAATTCCGTATATGTAACATTTTTTTGTCAAAAATGTATTTTTGTTCATGTTTTATGTAACTCTCAATTTGTTAAAATGTAACCTTCAATATTATAGTTTTACACTATATTTGTTAAGTATTACATGCGAACAAATTGAAACTTATATGAATGCCAGACTGACTCGGTACCGAACTGGAGACCAACCCTAAGAATATAATCTTCGAAATCATGTAACCATGAAACACTTTTTTTGTAATCATAAGAGCATTAAGGATTTTTTTTTTCCCTAAAAAAACACTTTTTTTGTTGTTGCAACGGTAGAATAATTTTGATTGCTTCTTAATTTCATGATATT
This sequence comes from Artocarpus hirsutus, assembly GCA_946598075.1. NCBI lineage: Eukaryota > Viridiplantae > Streptophyta > Magnoliopsida > Rosales > Moraceae > Artocarpus > Artocarpus hirsutus. The sequence continues at coordinate 50,539 of CAMOHE010035667.1, forward strand.
TTTTTTCTAATTATTTTTATAACAATGAGAGGAGTTTTTTTGTGCAATTAAGGGCATAGTTGTCTTTCTTTAATATTTTTTTTTCGTTTAAAGAAGTTCTTTTCATCTCTGTGGGGTTAAAACCTTACTGCTCACAAAACTATGGATTGTAATTAAGCATATAGTGTACTGTTAAAAGTGGATCTTATTGTTTTGTTAGTAGCGGTGTTATTGTGACGACCCTCACTTACGTGGCCATCACTTGACTTAACTTGATCTTAAACTTAAACATACTTATTAATAAAGTACAAAATTTCAGGATAAATTTTTTTTTTTCTTAAATGGATTCTTGTTATCGAATCCTTGACATTAAACC
>CAMOHE010035668.1:0-16922 GCA_946598075.1 Artocarpus hirsutus
CATGCATACCACTATTGAGACGTGGGTGTCACCCTTTGGCACATCAAAAGACACAAGTCAAGACAACGGGCCCACTATTCATCTCAGGATTAAGATGCAATACAAATGATTGTCTAAAGTGAATCGATTTGCCAAGACAGAATTATTAATCCAAATCTATTCACTTTATGTCCCGATCCAACACATCGTCACCTATGACAACGTGCCAATGTTTCTATTCACGGAGTCCACCTCCGATGGTCAAGACAAACCATCTCCCAATAGGGATATAGACAACATAACAATCTTTACATGAATAAAGCGCCCAACTTTATTCCCTCGATTGCGGATCTTATGATTTAGACCGTCACCTTAAGAATCGTGTCTTTTGCATAATCTGTCCATCATATGCCCAATTCTTAAAGGTTTAGACCGACAGTCTCAGACTATTGTTTGCTTATCATACATTCAACAAATATGAACGTAAAGAGGACAAGATTTGGTATATGAATAATAAATGAATTCTTTATTGATAAAAATGTCTTCAAAAACTCATTGCATTTTTACTCCTTAGGGCATACATGTCTAACAATATATATATATGCACTCCAAGTACAAAAAAAATTCATATATGGGAAAGAGTACAAGTACAGACAGAACTAAAAAAATTAGTCAGTAAACAAAGACTTGATTGAACTAATAAAATAGGATAAATAAAAAAATATATGTATACTTTAAAAAAACAGGGGATAGAATACAATTTTAAAGAGAAAAAGGCAACTTTTTTATAAAACTTTATATATAATTAAAAAAAAAGGTTCAGAAGAGTAGCCATACATCCACCCTTGTCGGTAGGCAGGTGCAAGGCTAAAAATTTCAGGTAAATATTACTTTTAGTAATATACCAATTAGTGGAAGTTAGACTTTGATGTAGGAAGGAAGTTAATTGTTTGATACGGAGAAAGGATAAAGGGTAAGGATGAAAGAAGAACCTTGAAATGAGGAAACTATAATAATTTTTGCAATTGACACAACAGCTGTGTATGATTAAGTAAATAACTCATGGCCCCAAAAATACAACAAGTAATATTTATAAGGCCGATTTCAGATTTTACCTTTATTTATTATATACACTCTTGAAAGCAATCTCCTCATGCCACCAAACGATTAGTTTGCAAACAAGTTTTGATAAAAGAGCATGAAAAGGATTGCTGGTGACAATTAACAATTTCTTAATTCAAGTTATGAGTTTACTAGATCCAGTTATAGTACAGCTATACAATTGAAATTTTTTTAGTATTTCTATATTATATTTTGGTTTTGTGTCTTTATCCATTCTTCTAAACACTCAATTTAAAGAAAATATATGAAATAATTTTACTTTAACAAAAACAATTCATTTTCTCTTCATCACGACTTACAGCTTAAGTCATTCTTTATATTTAATCCAAGGCACAATAATAATAAAGAGAGATAAAGAGTATATATGTGTGTGTATACATAAGGGTTAGCAAAAACCTTATACTTTATCCAAAGTATAGGTTCGAATGAATCTAACTTTTTCACGACAGAAGCTTTATATATAGTAAAAAGAGAGCTCTTACTTTGTATTGAAATTTAATTGTTTAACATCCGACTTTTAATTATATTATAGTTGTAAGTTAACCAACTCCATAATATTTTATACCTTGGATTTTAAGCTTATCAAATGTTTGTATTGATTTTAGATTGTATTATGTTTATACCTTAAGATTTTGAGTTTAGGCTTAATTCTTAACTTTTATTAGTCAATAAATAATTTTGACTTTTTACTTAAAAAAAGAACAATTTTGATTATTAGAAAAATCCTAAACACCCTTAAAAGTAAAAGGAAAAAAACTAAACACACGAAAAAAATTAGAGATATTTAAGTAGTTTTTATAGTCTAAAATAAACCTTTAATGAAAAAAAGGTATAAATTTAGCAAATTTTCAATATGAAGATATCAATTTCATATAATGCAAAATATTAGATAATTTTTAAATAGTCTCAAAATACAAAGTGTTAATAGTTGATTTTGTACCACACACTTTTGGAGGCCCAGGCGTTGGACCATCCTTTGGTGTAAATATGATCGATATGTAGACCTAAGCCACACTTCGGGAACTCATGTGAGTTATGGTTTGGTGGGCTATAAGTAAGCAAAATAGTTTGTTAATTTTGGCCCAATCTAATATTAATTCTACTTAAATTAATTAGATTATAGTAGATAATAGATAGAGAAATTAACCCAAAAGCTATTTTTTACCCTTATAAATAAGTTATGAACAAGGTTAGGCCCAAAATACCTACAAATTGGCCTAAGAACCCAAGAAAACTACTAAAAAAACCTTAAAATATGATCGAGTTTCATTCAGGGATTGTTTCTGGTGCGCCTCTGATATGCCTTTGGGAACCCCCGCAGCCATATTACAGGATGGCGCTTTGAGCATATTAGACTCCATTTGTTGTTAGCTAAATATGGCAAGACAATGGCTCCTAGATTAAAGATATCAAATTCAACCCGAATCAACCTGATATACTTTGATCCATAATTGAAAATCTGAAAAGGGGATTTGATCAGCTTAAAAAGTGAACTTTTGCCCTCAAATCATGTTATTTTCAACAGGATAAAAATTCATATTTAGAAAGCCACCTAATGAGCTTGCCTTAAAGGGAATAACTTGTTACATGTCTGATCTTGACCCAGAGCATGTTTTCTAAAGCAACTATTAGAAATCTTTTTTTTTTCTTATAAATACCCAACTCTTTTTTTATTTCCACACACCAGGATCATCTTGATCTTTCTCTATTAGCCAAACTCTGGCTATTTCTCTGCTCACTCTCTATCTAGTTTCTCTCTAAGTCTATGCCCTTTGAACTTAGAAGCCTTCCTCAAGGTCTGTGCCCTTTGGACCTTAATGCTCTAAGAGTCTCTTTAGTTGGTCTGGCCCTTTGGACCATCACTACTCCAAGAGTTCTTCTAAGATCTCATTTGGGACATTTGTAGAACGCACTACAAGGTTTGGCCCTCGGACATGCAGACTTTTAGAACATACTCCCTTAGACCTTTGGGATATCTCTCCTGCTTTTCCTTCTAAGAAATCGTCAATGCCTTTTTCCTCCGGAACACCACTAGCCATACCAGTAGCTTTATACCCCTAGAACAACTTGCACTAGAAGACATCTTCATCAACTTTTTGCTTACTTCTTCCACCATATTTTATCCACTAGCGGTTCAACTTTGTTCTTTTGCTCACGCTTTTGCAAGAATAGCAACGAAATGGACCCTCAAAGCCGTTCTCCTTCAAATCACTTTGGGCTTAACTGTTCTAATTTTTTTTATTAGAGGTCCTACCGTCTTTCATCTATTAGGCTTTGAAGACCTTGAAATTCGTTGGAACTGCCACCAACGAATCAAAGATGTATGCGTATACACCCTCAACACGTTATACCTTTCAGATCTACCATTATTACTTCACCAGAGAAGTTAGGGTACTTGTCATGGCTCCAAGAACCAAGAGGCCAGGACTCGCCCAGGAGGAAAAGGAAAGCTTGTTGATATAGAGGAATCAACCTCACGGCATGGTATTGAGCACACTGGCCGGCAAGAGGAGGAATAAATGCTCATGATTCTGGACATCATGGTTGCAATTCTCACACTGACGGAGACCAACAATGTCATGCTCTCTAGAGTTCACGAGTTCCAAGAGACGTTCAACAAACAATCTCCAACAGAAACTCCGGAGGACGTCATCCGCTTCTGCTACCTAGCATGTGGAGCCTTCATCTGACGAGTTTCTCACGCACAGTGATGTTATTGCGCAATTAGAGAATCATGCATATGGTGTCACCCTGGAGGGATGCAAAGTATTTGCTTCAGCCACCACATCCTCTAGAGTTGCACCAGAAGCTGTACCTACAAGACTCCTGCTCGACGACCGTAAAGGCAAACCCAAGGAGCATATTTCCTGCTTTCTCGATGCTTTGGGAAAGCATGCTGAAGACCATGATCTACGCCTCCGAGAGTTTGCCAAGTCCCTCACGGATTGAGACTGCGTATGGTATTACACTCTGGCTCTAGGTCTGTCCGTACTTGGAAAGGCATGATCACGCGGTTCTGCCGAATATATTTTCAAAATTAAGAGAAGGTTATCATCATCTGAATTTCATTTATTGTACTTGTGTTTCACTCTTTGATCTGCATTAGTTACTTTGTGTTTAATGACAGATTAACATAATATTTTAATAGGTTGTTTCATTATTTAATTGAGTGAAAGTTCCTGTTATACCTGTGACTATAATTACACTATCATTTTCATGCTCAGACCTATATTATTATCCACCTGTCATATTTAGAAAGCAGCATCTACTTTTACACCGTGTGTCCTAACTCTTCCTCCGCTCTTGTAAAAAGTCATACCATTTCATTGTCAATCAGGTGCAGGATTGGAGACTAGGTCAATATTTATTGTATGTAATAATAATTTTAAAATCGTATATATAATTAATATGTGATTGGCAAATTTCCTGTTGTTATACTATTTTAAATTCACTATTACATGTAAAGAAAATCAAGCTACACTTTCACTTCTATATGTTACATGTCCAAAGAACTCATAATAAAAATCAGAAACCATACAAAATATGTTGTTTCTATATTGAGAATATTACATGCCTATAACTTGTATTTCAAATTTAATCTGGAAACAAGTTATTTATTTTTAATTTCAATAAGTTTATACCAAGAAATTTCTAATATGTGTCAAATCAGTAACTTAAACAGGCCAATGCTTAACTTTATGACAATAACATTAAGAGAATTCTAATGGTTAAAAGTGTACTTTTACTAAACTAGTAGGAACTATTGTTTCAACTGTTGAATTAATTTTTCAACCATCAAATTGATAATTAAAAACAATTGCACTTCACACGCTTAATGTAGACATTAATTCAATGGCTAAAATGAAAGTTCTTGCCAATAGTGTAATAATATAGTTCGTTCCTACTGCAGAAGTTCCTGGACAGAAAAGATCCTTAAGGAAAAAAAAGAAAAAAAAAAAGAGAGAGGAAAAATTAAAAGAGAATTCTATGTAAATAAAATGTTCTTTCTCCAATGAAGACTCCCATCTATAGTGCATATTTTCAAACCATTAGAGATGGTCAAAATTACTTTTTTGTTCTATAGAGCTGATATCTACTACACAAATTCATACCAGTAAAATATATTTTTTTGTATCCACCGGAGAAATTATCTAGAGAAAAAAAAGCCAATAAAACAAAAAAAAAAAAAGTAGATTGGGGTGTTCAAATTTTCAAAATTTTTATGTATTTTCTTTTATTCTTTTTATTTTTTCTTCTTGAATGATGTTTTGGCTATTGTTTTGTTTTGGGAGGGAAAACCCTGAGCACTGACGTTGGGAGTATTAATTTAATACATATTTTGAATGTTTTAGCATGTAATTGATGAATTCTAAAACAAATGGTATAATTTATAATTAAATCTAAAGCACATGTTATATTTAAATTTTCATTTTTTACATATGGTATTAACTTTTAATGTTGATATCCATGTTATGAGATGGTTGGAGCCTCAGAATAAAAAAAATTCGTTTTTCTCAATATTCTGAAATTTAATTAATACGAAGCACCCTTAAAACAAACATTATTATAAACATCCAATGTAATAAGTAAATTAAACCCTTTTAGGCTAAAAATTACAAGGTTAAATTTTACACAAGAAACCTTTCCGGGCCAGTAAATGCAATCAACTCATGGACATATACACTCGAGGAAAGAAAATAATGGGAAAAAAAATTGAACAGTAGAGAAACATATTAGAGATTGAAGAATTAAAGATATTGCTTGATATAGATGTAACGACCAAGAACAATGGAGAGATCAACGAAAATGCCAAAGAGAAGAATTGATAGACCAGTGAAGTTAACCAAACGGGCTTCAGTTTGATTTGTTAGCCGAAGAAAATAGGCCTTCTCCATTAGGCCCGTAAGAGCTGCGCATATGGACATGAACAAGAGTGCTCTACCCCCAGCCATGTGCCATCCAAGCATTGAAAACTTTGTTGCCTCCGTAGCACCACCAAGCATGAACACGAAAAACCCAACCAACCACTGCCAAAAACAAACATAACTTAGGTTTAAGGAAATGATAAGTTAATTTGAATTTGAATAGTTCTAGGGATCTCAATTTTTCACACATCTCTTTGTTACTAGTTCACATGGAATGCGAGTTGTCATCTTGTTTATTAGTATAATGCAACGTCTAAATCATTTTTATTACTCTTTTTTTTTTTTTTTGTTAATAAGGTGAAGTCTATATATGACCAACTGTACTTAGGATTTGCATGACAACTTCTTTGGGGGTGGACGGAAAATATGTTTCAGCATAACATATACCAAATAAGGGTATAACTGGAATTTTCTGAGAAAAAAATATAATAAAGGCTTAGGATAATAGAAATCATTTTTTAAAAATAATAAAGATTGTCCTTTATAGGTGATTGATAGATGAATGATAGATGTTTTGTGTCTATTAAAGAAAAAAAATCTTCAATTGCACTAACAATAAAGTTATTACTTAACATTTTAGGGCATTAAATTCTCTTAAGGACAATAGTAATACTTAATAATTATTCATTCGATTAAATATTTATTGTAGTTATTAGTCTTTATATTAAATTTTCTGGCTTCATGACTAGCCTTGGCTGAATTTTCTAGCTTCGTCACTAAAAGGCTGGACATTTGAAAAAACGATTTTAATCATTAATTACAATTGTACGAACAACGTAAAGCTCTCACTTGCTACAATAAAAAACTGTAGTGCAAAGCTCTCATATGTTTAGTTCTCAAATCAAAACCATTGGTTTCAACCATTCTTCTAAACAACCTATAAAGATTGTTTATTTTCATCCTATATAGCACTTAATAAGGTTGGTATTTATATGTGTATGTATGTATATATATATATATATATATATATAAAGTTACCTGCAGGCCATACAAGCAGAATGTGCCCATGCCAATCCATGAATGCAGGCTATACATGTCCTCTATATTTTTCATGTCATGGTACTTGAAGACGGCACATATCCCTACAATTCCCAGAATCATAGCTATTACATGCAATAGCATGTGCATGAACTTCCTTATGTTCCTTTGGGTTGGTACTGTCTTGAAGGCCATCATTGCTGGTATCGAATCAAAACATGCACTTGTTAGACAATAGATTTTACATATGTGTATGTGTCTGATGTCACACGAAAAGAAATTTAAACAATGTAACTGTCAGGACAGAGCTATATTAGGCCAGGGGACAACCATCGAATCCAATGGCTCTTTCTAATTTTATTCTTCTAAAAAATATTTATTATTTTTCTACTACTTGTTCTCTTAGAAATCTATAAATTACATTATAAAGGTAAAATTTTTAGAAATATTCTAATTATATTTCAAGTTTTCACCTTCAAATAAACTCATATTTCAATTTCAAACCCCAAATAACCTAAAAATCATTTAAATAGTATAATGAAAACTTATATTTTCCGGGCTTCAAGTTGAAAAAGTGAATGCTTTAATTCATTCAGAAAAATAACAAAATAAGTAAAATGATGGCAAAATTAATAAGGACAATGTTAAAAAATATATATATAATTATGTTGTAATTTTAGTTCAAAATTTTGGTTTATTATGCCCCCCAAAAAATTTTTTGCCTCTGGCGCTAATTGTTTGGAAAAGTTCTTTAGGAGCCGTACAAGTTGGATTATTTTGCAGGACAAAAAAAAGTGAAAGTTATAAATTATAAATGGACATGAGACAAACATTTCAAGTACAATGACATAATTTCTTAGCATACGAAAGAAAAAAAGAAAAAAGTACAATCACAGGCAAGGCCTACGAAGGCTTCAATTTTGTCACATGATAACCAATATTATTGGATGCACCGGTACTAGCGGTCATTAATGAAATGGCCAGAATTGCGGTGAGATCAATTTTTTTTAAGAATCATTTATTGGATGATATATTAATATATTTATTTTATCAAATGGAATATCCAATACTTAAAATTTCAACATTCAATTAGATATAGAACATCATCTAACGTCAGTTAAAAGGTGCACAATAAGACCGAATTTGATAGGTTTTTGAGATCAAATTTGGCAGGCCATGCTGTAGGGTGACTTGAATGAAATTCTTAGGTTTAAACAGTATTATTATACGTAGTAAAACTAAAAGAAAAATAAAAGTAATTAGTACGGCCATGTCTTTTGACTAACAAAATTGGGCATATCCATACATCAAAATGAAAATCATGCAAAGAAGGCCAATTACCTTGACCGGATAAGAAAATGAACCCAACAAACATAAGAAATGGATGAACCTGCATGAACAATAAAAACAAAATTATAATTAATAACATTTCAAATAAAAAGCTAACATGGGCATGCAAAGCAAGGATTAATTAATTTACATACATTAAAAACTGAATCAGGATTTTCTGAATCATATTCAATATTCCCACGATAATGAAGTAGCCAAACAAGCATAAGAATGATTGCCAATACGCCAAACAAGTGAGCTACTGCAGTCAAACCAGCTGCTGAACTCCTGTATCTGTAACTAGGATCCATTATGCAGAAAGTTGGTGGCTGAACAGAAAGTTGGTTCAGAGGAAGAAAGAAAGAAAGTGTGTTAATTTTCGCAGTTTAATTTATTGCTCATTAGTGGGGTTCTTATAGAGACCACTCTCTTTCTAAAAGCTAAAGAAGAATTGATATTGATATTTTAACAATGTAACTTTGTTCCTAGGATTGCTTCCTTTGTTGGGTTTGGAATTTTGATCGAAACTTTGTGCTTTAGCAAAGCATCACAAACAAAGGAGGCGCCAGCTCTAAAATTGTGCAAAGGATATTGTTCTCTTGTCCTTAATTGTCAAGAATATTTTTCAGACAAGAGTGTGTGAAATAAGTTCTTGTCCAAATAGTTTGCAAAATTGACTGGTGCAGAATTGGTCTGCAAGATAGTATCATTTGAAAGCTTTTGAACTGGCGTGTACATTTTTTTAATGGGAAAAACTGAAATTCATTCGACTAGAAAGGTATCGTCACTTATAAACTATCTTAAGTAATATAGTAAAAGAAACATACGCAAACCGCACTGAACATGCATAATTGGTAACAAAGTGAGTTACACATTTCCCTACACATAAAATGTAGCAAACACAATCGCTTCTAATTGACGCCACCTAGGACAGCTTTAGGCTAAATAAAGTAGTTTATGCTATCTAATCACAAAAGGAATATTGGAGGGAGTTTCCATCAACAAAATCTATATATATACGCACACTACAATACAGTATGGAAAAATATTTTATCAATAACATTAGATAGATCAAATATAATCTTTTCACCTTTCTAAAAAGATCAGATATAACTTTTAAAAATAAGTTCAAATTAATATTATATCATATTATATTAGATAAAGTATTACAATTTAACATATTAGATGAAAATCTGATAATGAAAAACTATATTTTTTTTTCATATTACACACACATTCTCTCCATTATATTTAAAGTTACTAATGGGTCTCTCTTAAAAAAAGAAAAAAGAAAAAACACTACTAAATAGTGATAAAGCTATTGTAATACTATGCCCTCAAACTTAAAACATAATGTAAAAAAAAAAACTTTTTTATTATAATTTTTAACATAAATGACACAATATCAGACAAATAATGAGGATTATTGAATAATTTAGTAAATCATTACACCATTTGTTTACCCCAGTGTAGCCACATGAAAGTGAGAGAAGAGATTATTTTAAAAAAATTTTAAAGTTTTTTTTTTATTTTTTCCAATAATTAAATTTTTTGTTATATCAATTTGTAAATTCAAATTAGTCTTACACATGATAAAGTTACTAAAAAACTCTTGTATCACTACAAGAAATGACAACTTTAGCAACGAAATTTTTAACGACGACCCAATTGGCCTTTAGCGATGTCATGTCATCGCTAAAAGTTTCAAAATATCAACATTTATGATCGAGTTTTAGCGATGACATAATATGTAGGACCCACTTTTTAGTGACAACATGTCGTCACTAATAGATTAATGAAAATATAACGGGAGTTGTAATTGACTCATATTGAAGGATAACTTTTAGCGACCATAAAAATTAAGTAAGCAACTAAAAATGTTAAATATAATCTTAACTAATTAAGTAATAATGACCTTAATTAATAAATATTCTTAATAATCAAAATTAAATAATTAATAATCAATTATAATATTAACTAATTAAGTAATAATTAATTAATAATGAAAATTAAGTACATAATGAAGTAGTAATTAAAATGAAATATTGTTAATAACTAAGTTAGTAGTAATTAATTAATTAGGTGATTGGTAATTATTGATTTATTTAAATACAAAATACTAATAATTAATAATTCATAATTAGTATTTTAGTGAGCATAAAAATAAAAAAATAATAATTAAATATTATGTGATTGTTTTATAAATACAAAATAATTATACAGAGAAACATGTGATAATCAATAATTTTAAGAGAAAAAAGAATTATTGTTTAATGTTTAAGTAATAAAAATTAATAGATAACGAATATAAATAATTACATAAAACTGAATAAAATTTATAAGAAAGTGCCATGTAACAGCACTATTTTTATTGATATTCAAGAATTACGTGGCAAGCATACTATTAAGGTTATATTATGCAGTCACTAAGAGTCGTATATGCGTACGAGTTTGTTGCATGTCATATATTGCATTTTATTTTTAAGATAACCTTAGACCTATTTGAGAATCAATAAGTGGCTCACCGATTCTTGAATTGTTTCGTTTTGACAGTTTAGAATTGTAATTTTACGTGTTTGTTGTTCATTTCCACTCACGCCTTATGGTAGATTTTTCGGTTGTCTTCTCTCGTTCTTCAAGTACGCAACCTTCCATAATACACTTAGGATAACTAAGGGGAGATGCTATCGAAATTTCTACAAGAAAGGGGTGTTGTAGAACGATTAACAAATGGCTAAGTTATAGTCTTGAATGTGATACGGCCTTTACCTTGTAGGATGAGGAGTGAAGGTGGATAATAGTTTTTCATGCATTCATCTGCATCATATGCATTAAATAAACCCCGATATAGGCCAGCTGCAATCCTTGATTGACAATTGGAGTACTCAAGATTTTCATCAGAACAAAGGCTAGGCGAATGAGGCTATGGAGGCTGCATATGTAAGGAAACTATAGTCATCTCTTTAAATAAAATCTTATCCTATAACATTTTATTTGTTAATTGATAATTTTTTCCTCACTGTTAATTATAGAACCAAATGGTTCAAGAGAGACAAACGCAAGCGATGCTGGTCGTAGCCTCCTTTTTAGTCCCTACCATTAACGAGATCGCCATACTTGCAAATGTGTTGGGGATGCATAGGGGTCACCAAACCAAAGTGGGACCTTGATTAAGTCAAAGAGAGTTAGGTTCCAATTCCACATCCTCTCTAGTTTATAGTTCGGGCATATTTAGTTGTCTCTGGAGATGTAAAACTAGCTCACACAAATATATACAAGCAATGTGGAGCTAGTTAGTCAATTGAGGCAAACCAACCCTAGGATTAGTGTCAACATACCTCTACCCCTGGCATCTATATTCCCTCATGCTAATGAAGAAGAAGAAGAGGAAAAAAAATACAAACTTAGATGACTAGAAATTTTGTATATTATTAGCTGTGTGTTGCTTTTTTCTTTCTTTTTACTTATTATTAGACTATGTAATATGTTTTATTTTATTTTATGAAGTTTTCGTCGTACTTTCTGTTTTATGAGTAATTATTTTTGCATATATTAATATCTCAATTACTATTAACTTTACAAAATTAAAAAATAATTTTAAAATAAAATCAAATAAAATTAATTATTTAATTGCACTAAAGTATATCTTTTATAATTTTAAAAAACAATATTAGCACGACAATTGTTGTCGCTAAAAAGCCAACCCTAGGAACTTTTAACGACGACATGTCGTCGCTAATAACTAAGATGCAAAACTTTTAGCGATGACAAGCGGCACAACTTTCATGTCATCGCTAACTAGTCATCAAATTTTAAAAATTTTCAAAATTTCAAAAGCAATGACATGTTTAAAAATGTCGTCATTAAAAGTCGTTGATGGCATCATGTTGTTCTATTCGTGACCCAAAGATTTAGCAACAACATATTTTTTATGTCATCGCTAAAAGTTTTTTAGCAATGACTTGTCGTCGTAAAAAAATATATAACGACAACATTTTCTTATAGCGATATTATGTCCCATCTTTCTTAAAAATTCTAACAAAAAGAGTTTTTTCGTTAGTATTTTATAGATCAAGAGGAACACATATTATATTTTGAAGTTTAATAGCACATTATTATAAGGACTATAGTTGAAGGGGAATTTTTGTAATAATAATAGTAATAATCATCATTATTAAGAGATAGCTCTTATTTGTACTTCTATTTTGTCATAGAGGTAAAAATAGGTTAAAACAGAATCTTCTTACAAGATTTTAGTGAGACATCACTGAATTTCTCACCTTTTAAGAAGGCTAAATTCCACCACCTAGATTTTAGCTTAAGACTTAACTTTTTTCGGTTTAGCTCTGATTCCCTTCTTGTTTTTTCTTTTGTGAGGGCATCATCAAAGTCTAATGGACAACTTAAAAATTGTTTTTTTAATTTTTTTTGAGAGAGTTAAATAAACTAATATTTTCGATCATATGAACAAGAAGACTAGTTTATATTTTTAGCCCCTCCTTTTTTAATCTTAAAGTGTAGATATTTAAACTCTTCACTTTATAATAAAGTCAAATATGAATTTACCTTTAAGTTATACGTCCAACTACAAGAAAGCCAATTTTTAGATAAGCAAGAAATATATAATGTCATAAATTTTTAAACAAATTTTGTTTTGTTTTTTTTTTGGGTAGTATATTGATGATGCCTATAGTGCAGGTTCAAGTAAAAAACTGTCATTAAATGTGTGCGTGAGCCTAGGTAGCTCAAGTGAGGGCACTTTTAACATCTGATCTTGCAAAATCGTATTTATCTTAAAAGTACTTTGAATAAATATTTGATGTGTAAAAAAAAAGGGTAAATAGCTCGAGAGGTCCAAATCTTTTTAAAAAGTTACAATTTGATCCCAACCTTTTTTATTTAACTGGATTTAACCTTTTAAAAAGTTACAATTTAGTCCTTTGCCATTAAGTAGCCGTTAATTTTAGATAGAAAAAATTGTTAGGCTTTATTTTTATAATTAAAATTTCCAAAATACCCTTGATATGTTAAAAAATAAATAAAAATTAGAACAAACATTTTTTAAAAAATCTAAAAAAGAATAATAACACATAACCAAAAAAAAAAGAACAAAACAAAACAAAACAAAACCCAAACCTAGATTTCCTCCAAAAAAATCCAAACCCAGATCTTCATCCTTCTTCTCTCTCAAATCTTCTTCTTCATCAACATATTATAGAAAACAAAAAAAATAAAATAAAACATTTCCCATATATATATATATATAAGCCCTTAACATCCAAATTCCACTCTCAAAAAAAACAAAAAACCCAAACCTAGATTTCCTCAAAAAAAAAAAAAAAACCAAACCTAGATCTTCATCCTTCTTCTCCCTCAAATCTTATTCTTTATCAACATATTATAGAGAACAAAACAAATAAAACATTTTCCACATATATCTAAGCCCTTAAAATCCAAATGCCACCAACAAACCCTCCATTTTTTCCCAATGGTGAAATTCTACAACTGATCCTCGTAACAACAACAATGGCTGTAGGGGAAGCAACAGCGGCAACTCTCCTTCGGTCTCTCTCTCTAAACTCATCTCCTCGCTCCTCATTCTCCCCCCCTAGAACTCAAAGTTGAGAAGATGGGTTCATGGCGAAGGGTTTGGTTTACAGTGGGCTAGAGTCAACCTCGCCAAGATGGGGGGATTAGAGCGAGGAGCCACTAAAAGTAGGTTGTGGGTGGTGGACTTTTTTAAGAGAGGGAGAGGGTAGGGAGTAGTACGGGTTTTAGAGTTAAGAGAGAGAAAGAAAGGGGGCCTAATGGAGGAGAAGGAGAGAGATTGTGATGCTGCGATGCTTGGGTTCAACTACAACACTGGGATGATGGGGGCAACATGGTTGCAAGTAGGGCTTAGGGATTTTGTCTAGATAAGGTTACAGATGCAAAAGGAAAGACAGAATATGACATTTTAGATGAACATATAAGTAAAAACTAGCCCACACTATTGAAAAACTAGTCAAAGCGAAACAATAATCAAATTTTAATAATATATTTATTTTTTTATTTTTCATTTTTTTATGTTTTAATTTTAATTTCTTTAAAACATGTTAGGTATTTTTATTAAAATGCCCTCACTAATGTGGTCAAATATTTTTTTTTAACGATCAAACTTAATAGTTAAAGACTAAATTGTACCTTTTTTAGAAGCTTAGACCTAGTTAAATAAAAAAAAGTTGGGGACCAAATTACAACTTTTAAGAAAGGTTGGGGACCAACCGAACTAGTTACCTAAAAATAAATGTGAGTTATTTGCCTAAAAAATAAATGTGATTTGGCATATATATGTAAAAAATAAATGTGTAAAAAATAACCTGTATTTATTTTATCGCATAAAATAAATATGACAATAATGTATTAGTGTTGCATGGGAAATGGCATATAAAGAAGCTATACTTATTTATTTTTATATAGTCCTAAAGGACCAAAAATATCTGAAAGAATTCTATTGATTCATTGTAGAAAATAATTGAGCCATCAAGGAGATCAAACATAGCCAAAAAAAAAGTCCTAAAATTGCATACTTGATTTAATAAACTATAATCAAGTACTGTGTGTGAATGTCACCTCTTGGTATGCCATGCGTGCAAAGGTTTTATTACATATTTATAATTTATATTTAGACCATATTATCTCACCATTGAATCCTTTTTAATATTGTGCATTATATCTTTCTTAATTATATACGTAACCTATGTAAGTTATGTCTATTACTATTATCTCTAGTTATGATTCTTGGCCTATAAATAGAGGTTATGCTAAACTTGTAGATTTATCCCATACAAGTAAAAGTATAAAAAGTTGCTTTGTCTTTCATTTTCTCTTGTGTCTTCTCTCTTATTCTCTTTAGTCTTTTGTTATATTTTACTTCATTTTATAACACATTATCAGCACGAGTTCTAACCATTATTTCTCGTCGAGGTAAAATTTTAGTAGAGTATATTATTGCTTGCTAATATTTGTTTTATTTCTCATTGATGTAATTGGTTCTTAGTGCTTATTGCTTTAGTTAGTATTTATATATATCCTTGTTCTTTTTCCATGCTTATTGTAATACCTTAACAGATATTCGTTTTTACACCTTGTTTCAAATACAACTTATATATAGCTTTTTGTAGTTTTACATTCACACATGTATGTTGATATTAATAATTTGTTCTCATGGGATGGATATACATGTACTTGTCTTTATTAGCATGTAGCTTATGAGTCTACAGAATGACTAGTCTATAGAATTAAAATATATATATATATATATATATATCTTTATTATGATGGTCATATATATAGTTATTATGTTTCAATTCTTTATTATCATAATAAATATGTTTCAATTCTTTATTATCATAATAAATAGGATTACCATTATTTTTTTATACGGTGGAATATGTCTTTTCTTTTATTAATATTAAATTGTCTAGAAATCACTTTACTATATTGATGAATGAACTTTATAATATAATTTTCTCTCTTTATTACTGCTATCAATATTTTGTATATATTTCAATTTGTTGACAGTTACAACATATATTGTTAAATGTTGAATACGTTTATTAGAATCAGAATTGTTTCATGTTATAGCATTTTTCTATTAAATATATTGCTATTATTGTTATGCAATGTTCATATATATTACTTACTTTATTATTTGTCATATAATAATTTACAAAATGTCAAATCTTACGAAGCTCGAGTTCATTGCTCTTGATATTTTTGGCAAAAATTATTTGGCATGGACTTTTGATGCTAAGATTCTCTTTGATGCTTTGAACCTTGCAAATACAATAAAAGAAGGAAATGATGCATTCTCACAGAATTGTGCAAAGGCAATGATATTCCTTCATTATCATCTCCATGAAGGATTAAAAATTGAATATTTGACAGTAAAAGATCCATATGTCCTTTAGAATAATTTAAAGGTATGACTACCAAAGGACTATAATACTTTCTAAAGCTCGCTATAATTGGACGCACCTATGATTGCACAATTTTAGAACTGTGAGCGAGTATAATTCCGCAATGTTTAAAATTACTTCTCAATTAAAATTGTGTAGAGAAAGTGTTACTGATGAGGACATATTAGAAAAAATATATATACTCTACTTTTTATGCCTATAATGTGCTTTTCCAACAACAATATTGAGAGCGAGGATTTAAAAAATATTCTAAATCAATACCATCTCTTCTTGTTGCCAAACTAAATAATGAACTATTGATGAAAAATTGAAACACCCGTTATTTTAACGGGTATGATTTTTTGTAAAATCATAAGAATAAAATGTCACTTTAGCATTTTTACTAAGTCTCCGTAGTAAATATTTTAAATCTACCTATCACTTATTTCTACCAACCTGGTCCCGCTACATTAATGCTCAATTAAATAGCATCCTTATCATTTGGAGACATAGAATTAATTCACCTCAACTACCAGGAGACATCGATATGTTTTCTCAACTACCTTTTTAATGCCTCCTTTATCTTCTTCTACAACATACCCCATTTGTCCCCTCAATTATGTTGACATTATTTGCTAAAAGTCTCCGT
>CAMOHE010035668.1:17332-30541 GCA_946598075.1 Artocarpus hirsutus
AAATGATGATGATGACAGTTGTATATTATTAAAATTTAAGGTGCTACATTAAACTGTGGTTTATTTATTTGATTATGTTTTTATTTTAATTTAAGAGTTTTTATTTAAGTCCCGGGCAAATTACTTTGATGATTTGTATTTATTTTCTAATCTTTATTTTATTTAATAAAAACTGTTAACCCCCACTTAGGGGCGTTACAAAAATCATCTATCTCACCCAATTGGATCAACACCATTTCCTGAAGTGAATGCATCATAGGTTGAAGATCCTGGGGGTCAGCATGGTGGACGTGCACATGAACATGGTCGCAATTGCGATCACGGTCGTGGTCGTGGTTATTATAACCAAAATCCCTCAAATTTCAAAAAAGTTGCATGTCACCATAAAAAATGGGAGAACAATGAGGAGAAACAAGAAGAAAAGAGTTTCAAAATAAAGCCCCCAAGAACAATGAAGATACTTACCATATATGTGGCATGAAAGGACATTGGAGACATACATGTCGCACGTCTAAACACTTTGTTGATCTTTAACAAGCTTCCATGAAAGAGAAAGGAAAAGGTGTAGAGACAAACCTTATTGAGACAAACTTTACTAAACACCATGCAAATTTCACACACTTGGACATTGCAAATTTCTTTAAGAATCATGATAGAATTTTAAGAATTTATTAGTGAGGTAAACATCAAATATGGCTTGAAAAGATGTTCTCCCATCAATCTATCCCTAGTGTGTTATTTTCAGTTTGTTTTATTTCTAGTGTGATCTATAATTTTTAATATGTTTCAATGTGTTT
Organism: Artocarpus hirsutus; assembly: GCA_946598075.1. NCBI lineage: Eukaryota > Viridiplantae > Streptophyta > Magnoliopsida > Rosales > Moraceae > Artocarpus > Artocarpus hirsutus. Next base: position 18,130 of record CAMOHE010035668.1, read on the forward strand.
TTATTTTAGTGTGCTCGTAATTTTGATGTGCTTTTATTAGGCGTTGTAATCTCCATATGCTTTCTTATTAAAAAAAGATTATATTTAGTATATTATTTTCTTATTCTTTTGTTTTATTTTTCATAAAGAGACATGGATTTCAAAAATCATTCCACAAGTATTAAAGTTAATAGTGAAGCCCTTTGCCAAGCGGATAGTAGAATAACACATACTATTCTCAAAGATAAAAAAATATTTTTTCAATATTATATTACAATATCTGGTGTTGCAAACTCATTGAAGGCTTCAAAAGTGCAAATATATAATTACATGGTGGCACAAAGTTTATAATTAATGATGCTATGTATTCTAGTAAATAGAAAAGAAATCTACCAAGCTTTAAAGATATACGTCATAATGGTTATCATATTGAGACAACAAATGAGAAAGAATTTGAATATCTTTATATTATGTCTAATGTCTAAGGAAAGAAACAAATATTAAAAAAGCTACCAGTATTCTCTTATGGATTATATTATAGATTTATAAAGTTAATTGAATCTTAGTGGTGATGAACTAAGAATCCAAAGATTCAAGGAATTTTATTGTTTGGCACGACCGTTTAGGTCATCCGGGTTCGATAATAATGCGAAGGATTAAAGAAAATTCAAATGGACATCCTTTAAAGAACCAAAAAATTCTTTTATTCAAAGATTTTTCATGTACTGCTTGTTTTCAAGGAAAACTGATTATAGAGCCATCCCCAATAAAAGTTACAATTGAATCTCCTACATTTTTAGAACAAATTCAAGGAGATATATGTGGGCCTATTATTCCAACATGTGGACCATTTCAGTATTTTATGGTATTAATATATACATCAATATGTTGGTCACATGTTTGTTTATTATCTACTCGCAATATTGCATTTGCGAGACTCCTTATTCAAATAATCCGATTAAGGGCACAATTTCCAAATTATACAATCAAGAAAATTCATCTGGATGATGCAGGATAATTTACGTCTCAAACATTTAATGATTACTGCATGTCAATTGGGATTATTATAGAGCATTTGTTGCTCACGTGCACATACAAAATGGATTAGTAGATTCTTTTATTAAAAGGCTGAAATTAATTGCTAGGCCTTTACTTATGAAAACAAAATTGCCTAGCTCTGCTTGGCGACATGCCATATCACATGTTGCAGCGCTTATTCGCATAAGGCCAGCTACATGTCATAAATACTCCCCATCCTATCTAAGAAATTTTGGTTACGCAATATATGTCTCAATTACTTCACCAAAGTGCACTAAGATGGGTCCTTAAATAAGACTAGGAATTTAAATTGGATTTGAATCCCCATCAATAACTAAATATCTCTTTACGGCATAGTTTATCAATTGTCGATTTGATGAGATAGTTTTCCCAGCATTAAGGGGAGATAAACAATAGTTGGAAAAACAAAAAATTTCATGGAATACATTATCGTTATCTCACTTCAATCCTCGTATGAATCAAAATAGACTAGAAGTTCCAAAAATTATCCATTTGCAAAAGGTCACAAATCAGTTACCAGATGCATTTCCTAATATTAAGAAAGTGACAAAATCACATATACCAGCTGAAAATGCTCCTATTTGAATTGATGTTCCTACCGAAAAAGTATTAATATGCTAGCAAATGAGTCTAAGGCACTTCGAAAACATGGTAGATCCATCGATTCTAAGGATAAAAATCCAAGAAGTAAGTTGGCATTTCCAATTTTATTAATGTTCTTGAAGAGCCCAGTACAAAAACAATTGACATAACTAAAGAAATAACCCTAGAAAAGGTTTAGGTACCTAAAAATGATGTTAATAAAGAGATCTTAATAAGTTATGTCACTCTAGGAAAGAGATAGAACCAAAATGAAATTGTTATCAGCAACATATCTGCATATGCAGTAGCTCTTGATATTACAAAAGAAAACGGGGATCTTGAACTAAAGTCTATTCAAGAATGTCAGCGTAGAAATGATTGGCCAAATTGGAAAGACTTAATCAGGAAGAATTAAATTCACTTGAAAAAGATCAAGTTTTTGGGCCTGTTATACAAACACCTAATGGTGTGAAACATGTAGGCTATAAGTGGGTATTCGTGCGAAAATGTAAGAAGAAAAATAAAGTTGTTAGATAAAAAGCACGACTTGTAGCACAAGACTTTTCGCAAAGACCTAGTATTGATTATGAGGAGACGTATTCACCATTGGTAGATGCAACTACATTTAGATTTTTTATTAGCTTGGAAATTTCAGAAGGACTTTACATGCATCTAATAGATATTATTACATGCATCGAATGGATATTGCATGAAAGTCCTTAAAGGGTTAAAAACACCTGAACCATGCAATTCAAAACCCCAAAAATTGTATTCAATTAAATTAGAAAGATCTTTGCATGGATTTGTTGGACATGTATGCCCTAAGAAGTTAAAATGTAATATATTTTTTAAGACATTTTTATCAATAAAGAATTTATTTATTATTTATATAGCAAATCGTGTCCTCTTTACGTTCATATTTGTTAAATGTATGTCAAGCAAACAAAAGTCTGAGACTGTCAGTCTAAACCTTTAAGAATTGGGCATATGATTGACAGATTATATGGAAGACACGATTCTTAAGGTGACGGTCTAAATTAAAAGATCCGCAATTGAGGGAATAAAGTTAGGTACTTTATTCATGCAAAGATTATTATATTATCTATATCCCTAATGGGAGATGGTTTGTCTTGACCATCAAAGGTAGACTTTATAACGCCCCCTTTCGAACGTCACAGATATCGTTACACTTATTCATTTAACTATTAATTGAAGCAAAACTATTATAAATTATAACAGGTATTTGAAATCATAGTTTGGAAAAGCATACCCAGGATCCATACATATTTTTTTTTATACAATTCTCAAAAAATTATAAATTACTTAATTATAACAATTCGCTTTTCCTTAAACATCCTATAAATAGTTTGCTAATATCATTAAAAATTAAATTAACCTTTGAAGACAATAATAAAATTCTTTGAATACAATTCGGCAGGCTGAACTCGACCGGTAGGCCGAAGGTTACCCATCGGCAGGCCGCCCGAGGCTTTACAAAACAGGGTTTTAAAAACAAAGAGTTCGGCAGGCTAATACTTGACAATCGGCAGGCTGATTAAACTCTTCGGCAGTCCGACCAGTAATGGTCGGCAGGCCGAACTGTTATAAAAATAATTTGTTTTAAAACAAGTTTTAAAGTTTCAAGTGCTGAAGAAAATTTATAAAATAATAAAAGTCCATCAAATAAACATTCTCAAAATTATAAAACATATCCTTAAAATTCAAAAATAATAAACATACTCGGAATCGTAAATCATGGATTATTTCATTAAAATCCATTTCTTTGGCGTTCTTCCATTTGCAATTAATCTTGCTTAGCTCACACGCCCGTCAGTGTCCTCCACCTAGTCCATAAGTCTCTTACCCGTATCTGCAACATGATGTAAACTTAAATAAGCAAACGCTTAGTAAGTACATTGTAATTCTCACAACTTAAAAACATTTTATGAACATCATCATCATCATCATAATAGCAATCTTGGCACAATTTCATAGGAAACATATCTTTCATTACATTGACCATATTAAAACTTAATTCATTTATCTTAAGGGCCCAAGTGTTGCACCATAAACATCATCATCATAGGCGCGCCGTCATGAGAAAAGAAGGGTAGCTAATCCCAAACCAAACATGACACATAACTTAACATAACATAACATATCATTGGGTGTGCAACACTTATTTAGGTGATACATATATACATACTTATACTTTCATACTTTGAAAAACATTATCATCAAAACATGCATAAACTTTCATGCCTTAAAACTTTATAATAATACTTCATGAAAAATCATCATGAGAAATCATCATAAAACCATCATAAAAATGGATTTCAAACTTTTCATAAAACTCATACTTTTCATAAAATTCATCATGTTGTAGGTGAGAATGTACTTACCTCTTAAAGCTTACTTAACCTTTACTTGTAGGTGACGACGCCGCGGTCTCGATGTGCTCACTTCACATTGTGTTCATGTCATACATTCATAAAATGGTAATTAACATTTATTTTAATGAAATAATTACCAAAACATAACATCCATTTCATAAAACATCATACATACATTCATCTCTAGAAACATGACAATTCATACTACATTTTCAACACATTTATATTTCTGACCTCCATGAATTTAAAAATCAGTAACCTTACATTCACATATAATTTGAGTACCAAATTTGGCAGGAACATAGTTAACATATAAAGATATTACCATTATTTTTCTTTAGTCATAAAAATTCATTTAATATTTAAAACAAGTCATATAACATTCAACATGAAATCTGCCAGCAATAGTTAGGTAGTAAACAAATTTTATCTTAGGTCCATTTATCACATTTTCATGTCATAGAAAAATCTACAAAAATTATCACATATAATAGTCACACAGAACTATAACATATCCAAAAATCACCCATAAATAAATTTCTTACAACTCAAACCATGCATTAGAATGCAGAGACAAAAATAGCCACAAACAATTTGAACAGTGAGTTACATGCAATAATTAGTGCCAAACAATTAAATAAACTTATTTAGACCTCAAAATTCATATGACATCATATTAACATATAATACAGTGCCTCCACAATTTCTCATCACCATATAAAATCATATAATCATACAAAAACATTACACAATAAAAATTCAACAAATTTACTGTTAAAACAGTCTAAATACCTAGCATCCATAAAAATTTCATAACACCTTAAATATTAATCAAACCATCACCAAAATTTTCAGTCCATAATTTAACATATACAAGAACATATTTACCAAATTTCGTGAAAAATAACCTTCATTTCCAATAAGAACAACATCCTTACATTTGTGTAACACAACCGATCAGCAATAATTTACTGTGAGTGACAGAGAGAAGAAAATTCATAACTTTTTATAGAAAAATCAAAATAATTTCAAACTTGGAGGAATAACACATAACACATGCATAAATAACATATTAAAAATTCAGAGCAAAACAAATTTCCTAGACAAAGATATTGCAATCAGATTGAGGAGAGAAATACCGAAAAAAATGAGTTCTTACCTCGAAACAATTTCTCTTCAAAAATCCTTGAATTAACGCCAAAGAAATTACGATATTTTTAACAAATAATAGCAGGGGAATTTGAAAGGAAGAAGAAGAAAGATGAACAAGATGAAGAGAGAAAGAATGAGAGAAAAAGGGAGAACGTAAGAGAGAATATGTGAAAGGGAGAGAAAGAAAAAGAGCGTTATAAAATAAATTTGTTTACGTTAAAAAAAAAAAAAGAGAAACTCCCACTCTTTACATTAATCAAAATTTTCTGATTAAATTAGGGCCAAAATTCATGTGGGAAAGGAGGAGATTAAGGTAAAATCACTGATTTAGCTCCACTTACCATATTTTGAAATTTTTAAAAGAGGAAACCATAACAATTAAATCCAATCAATCAAAAGTCAATTGTTTCTTTACCAAAATTAAAGAAATCATTCCAAAAATATGTTAATTATTCAAAATAAATCATCCATTCACTTAATCAACCTTATCACAAATTTTGTGAAATTTCTGCTGACTGCTCGTCAGCTGTCATCGGCCTGCCGATCTCTGAAGTCTGGCTTGCCGATCTCTGAAGTCTGGCCTGCCGACGATATACCATCGGCCTGCCATTCCGAGGAAGGTCATTTCGGCTTACCGAACTAAATGGTCCAGCCTGCCAATCTGCCCTAACATACAAAAATCATCCAAAACATTAAATTATCATAAAAATATGATTAAACATATAACATTAATAACATGAACACTTGAGCACATCAATTCCACATGAGTGTCACCTATCATAACACTTAAAATAAAATGGTTAGCACCATTATATCATATATCATAACACATATCATAAATATAACACTTAGCGTTGTTATACATTTGACATAAATTATTACATGAAAATCGACGAGTGTTACAATTCTCCCCACCTTATAAGAGTTTCGTCCCTGAAACTCAAAATAGTTGCAGATACTTAGTTCTCATATCATCTTCACGTTCCCATGTGGCTTCGTCTACTTGGTGATTTCACCATAACACCTTGACCAATGGAATTTCTTTGTTCCTTAAGGTCTTGGTTTTACGATCAAGTATCTCCATTGGCTTTTCTTCATAGCTCAAGTCTTCTCATATCTCGATCAATTGTGGCTCAATCACGTGCGTAGGATTTGGGACATATTTCTTTAGCATTGAAACGTGAAATACATCGTGCATAGCTAACATTTCAGATGGCAATCTTAGCTGATAAGCCACCTTACCTATCCGCTTCACTATTTCATATGGACCAATGAATCTTGGGCTCAACTTGCCCTTCTTTCCAAACCTCATAACTCCTTTCATCGGCGCAACTTTCAAAAATATTGATTCACCAATGGCGAATTCTAAGGGTCTTCTTCTTTTGTCAACATAACTTTTCTGACAGCTTTGAGCGGTCTCTATTCTTCTTCGTATCAGTTTAATCATCTCAGAGGTTTTGTTGATAAAATCAGTCTTTTCATCATCGATGCTTTCTATCAACTTCTTCTCACCAGCTTTATGCCAACATATAGGCGACCTACATTTTCGCCCATATAAGGCTTCATAAGGTGCCATTCCAATCGTCGCCTGGTAGCTATTGTTGTAAGCGAACTCAACTAACGGTAACATTTTACACCAGCTGGTCTTGAAGTTGAGAGTACAAGCCCGAAGCATATCCTCTAAGATCAAGTTCGTCCTCTCCATTTGGCCGTTTGTCTGAGGATGAAAAGTTGTACTGAAATGCAACTTGGTTCCCATTGTAGCTTAAACACTTTTCCAAAACTTGGACGTGAACCTGCCATCACGATCTGAGATGATAGATTTAGGAATCCTATGCAGTCACACAATCTCCTTGACATAGAGTTTCGCTAACCGTTCCATAGAGTATGTGATCTTGATAGGAATAAAGTGCGCTGTCTTTCTCAGTCGATCCACCACGACCCATATAGCGTCATAACCATTCATAGTCCTAGGTAATCCAGTGATGAAATCCATTACGATATCCTCCCATTTTCATTCTGGTATCTGGATTGACTGTAAATCACCACTAGGTCTCTGGTGTTCATCCTTAACTTGTTGGCATGTCTAACACTTCTTTACATACATAGCGACATCATGTTTCATTCCAAACCACCAGAAGTTATCCCTTAGATCATTATACATCTTTGTTGCACCTGGATGAATTGAATAAGGAGTATCATGAATTTCTGCCAAGATCTTTTCCCTTAAACCATCAACGTTGGGAACACATATGTGATTCTTGAGGTACAGAGTTTCGTCATCAGCAATTCAAAACTCTTCACATTTCCCTTCTTTCCTTTCCTGCTTGATCCTCACGAGGCTAACATCTGCATCTTGCTTACTTCAAATCTCATCATGCAGCATTGGAGCAAGAATGAGTGTTGATAACTGGCCTGTGACAAGTTCCAAACCGAAGTCTAGAATTTCCTTTCTCAAAGGTTGAGACATTGCTTGCATTGACATCAATGCAGCCGCTAACTTCCTACTTAAAGCATCAGCCACTCGATTAGCTTTTCTAGGGTGATAAAGGATTTCACAATCATAATCCTTCCCTAGCTCCAGCCATCTCCGCTGTCTCATATTTAGGTCCCTCTAAGTGAAGAAGTACTTTAGACTTTGATGATCAGTGAAGATCTTGCATTGAACTCCATACAGGTAATGCCTCCATATCTTTTACGTGAAAACAACTGCTGCTAATTCCAAGTCATGACTAGGATAGTTCTTCTCGTAATCTTTTAATTGTCTCGATGCGTAGGCAATCACCCTGTCATTCTGCATTAGAACAGCATCGAGGCCCATCTTGGATGCATCACTATAAATTACAAATCCATCACTACCTTCAAGAATGGCCAATACTGGAGCTATCGTTAGCCTCTTCTTCCATTCTTGGAAACTTTTCTTACACGCTTCTCTCTATTCGTACTTCTTTCCTTTGCATGTTAGATTCGTGAGTGGCACTGCTATCTTAGAGAAGTCGTCCATAAATCTCCGATAATAACCGGCTAGGCCCAAGAAACTTCTAATATCACTAGCATTGGTCGGTTGCTTCCAGTTGAGAATAGCTTCTACCTTAGCAGGGTCTACCATGATTCCTTCCTTTGATATTACATGGCCCAAGAAAGACACTCTGTTGAGCCAAAACTCGCACTTAGAGAACTTCGCATATAACTTGTGTCTCCTTAATGTTTCCGGCACAATTTTCAAATGCTCCTCGTGTTCCTCCTGATTCTTTGAATAGACAAGAATGTCATCGATAAACACAACAACGAATTTATCTTAGAAATCCTTGAATACCCGATTCATTAGATCCATAAAGGCTATAGGTGCATTCGTTAGACCGAAAGGCATAACCACAAATTCATAGTGACCATACCTCGATTAAAGGCTGTCTTAGGAATGTCTCCTTCTTTAATCTTCAGCTGGTGATATCCCGATCACAGGTCAATCTTCGAGAACACAGATGCACCTTTAAGCTGATAAAACAAATCATCGATTCTAGGCAACGGGTACTTGTTCTTGATTGTCACCTTGTTTGGCTCTCTATAGTTGATGCAGAGTCTCATAGTGCTATCCTTCTTCTTCACAAACAAGACTGGAGCTCTCCATAGTGAGTGACTCGGCCTGATGAAGCCTTTGTCAAGTAGTTCCTTTAATTGCGTATGAAGTTCCTTTAACTCTACTGAGGCCATTCTGTATGGTGCCTTTGAAATCGGGTCTGTGCCTGAAGCAAGCTCGATCTCGAATTCAATTTCTCTATCAGGAGGTAGGCTTGACAGATCATCTGGAAACACATTTAAAAATTCTCGTACTACTTCCACATCTTCTATCATTGTCTTTTCTTCTTGGCTTTTATCTACAATATTCCAAGTAACGCATGCAGCCACTAGCTAACAACTTCCTTGCTTTCATGGCGGATAAGAACATGCTGGGTTTCTTCCTGGACTTGCCCATATACACAAACTTCTATTCGCCTTCTGGTTGGAAAAGTACTTTTCGTTTACAGCATTCAATGGAAGCATTATACTTGCTTAGAAAATCCATCCCAAGAATCATATCGTAATCATACATGTCGATCACAATGAGGTCGACAAAGAGTTTCCTATCATAAATCCATAGGAGAATAGTATGCAAACAGTGCGTAGATATCATCACTTCCCCGGAGGGTAGTGTCGTAGTGAATCCCTGTCTCATAGGCTCTAAACAAAGCCCTAACTTCTTAGCAAAAGATGAGGATACAAAAGAATGAGTGGCACCCATATCAAAGAGAACATATGCATTAGTAAATAGGCTCATTATCTGACCTGTGACTACATTTGAGGCTTCAGCAGCCACCTGTTCTTTCGTTATGGCATAAATGCGAGCATTCGTAGGTGGGGCTTCAAGTCTTCCTTGACTAATTGTGGCCCTTCAAGGGAGGCTTGCATCTGATGAAGCTGGGCTTGAGGAACTCTCTGTGGGGCTTGAACTTGGGCATTCATCTGTCTGGGGCAGTTCTTGGCAAAGTGACCTTCTTGTCCATAGATAAAACACCGATTAGACCCCATACGACGTTCTCTAGGATGATTCTTTCCACATTTAGCACACGTTTGATACTGCCTATTGTTGTTGTACTGGCCGCCATTAAACCTCTTATTACCTTGGCCCTGATGGTTCTGAGGGTAGCTCTTCCTCTTGTTATTATTCTTCTAGTGCTGGCTGCTGTTGTTGTTCCGATGAGGAGGACGGTTCTGGTTCTAGGAGCTTGCATAGTTTGCCTGCTGACTTGGCTGAGGCTGGTTCCTTCTTAGCTTTGACAAGTGGAATTCTACATGTTGGGCCCTCAAAACAACTTGCTCCTGGCTTCTGGGTGGACTAGCCCCATCAATAATAGCAGTAATCTCCAGCCTAAGGACCCTGATCAAACTTTGGACCCTATCACTTTCATCTCTAACCATCCCTGGGCATAGGCGAGCTAGTTGATCAAACCTGGCTACTACATCCGTTACTGACATGTCTCCTTGGCGAATGTTCTCAAACTCATCATAGTGCTTCTTGGTAATGTTCATGTGGAAGGACTTCGTATTGAACTCATGAACAAAATCAGCCCATGACATCTCTTCGACATTCCTGCTCTGTTCAATGCCGTCTCACCAAATCCAAGCCTCTATAGTAAGACAGTAAGATGCACAGAGAACCTTCTCATTATCCGTGAAGCCCATGAGTCTTAGTGTGGCCTCTATTGTCTTTAGCCATCCTTGAGCAACAAGTGGATCCTTGGAACCTTCGAAATCCACTGGCTTAACCCTCTTCCATCTGACTAGCAAGAGTTCTTGGTAAACTGCTCTTGGCTCAGCAGTAGGAGCCGGTACTTCATTAACTTATGGCTGAGGAGGAGGAGGAGGAGGAGGCACATCATTGCCTCGTCAATCACCGTTGTGGCCGTTGGCCCTTAATTCAGCAATGTCTCTTCTTTGCTCCTCTAGCTGTCTTTGCAGCTCATCAATCATTGTCATCAATCTTTCACTGGTCTGGGTATGGGTTTGCATTCTTCTGGGACCATCCATAGTTAATTTCCTAAAAGAGTTAGGAATTTTAGGAATAGTCTTCTAACTTATGAGACAAGTTTCACTACTAATGCATTAATTATTAAACATCTAAACCGTATATTTATCATCTTACCTACATCTTATCATTAAACATTAAAACATACTTACTTGGAGGACTTGGACTGACGTGTGACGATATGAATTACAAATAGAAATTCACTTTGATACCAAAGCCTGTAACGCCCCCTTTTGGACATCACAGATGTCGTTACATTTATTCATTTAACCATTAATTGAAGCAAAACTATTATAAATTATAACATGTATTTGAAATCATAGTTTGGAAAAGCATACCCAGGATCCGTACATATTTTTTTTTATACAATTCACAAAAAATTATAAATTACTTAATTATAACAATTCGTTTTTCCATAAACATCCTGTAAATAGTTTGCTAATATCGTTAAAAATTAAATTAACCTTTGAAGACATTAATAAAATACTTTGAACAAAGTTCGGCAGGCTGAACTTTGGATTTCGGCAGGCCAAAGGTCATCCATCGGCAGTACGCCCGAGGCTTTACAAAACGGGGTTTTAAAAACAAAGAGTTTGGCAGGCCGATACTTGACAATCAACAGGCCGATTAAACTCTTCGGCAATCCGACCAGTAATGGTCGGCAGGCCGAATTGTTATAAAAATAATTTGTTTTAAAACAAGTTTTAAAGTTTCAAGTGCTGAAGAAAATTTATAAAATAATAAAAGTCCATCAAATAAACATTCTCAAAATTATAAAACATATCCTTAAAATTCAAAAATAATAAACATACTCGGAATCGTAAATCATTGATTATTTCATTAAAATCCATTTCTTTGGCGTTCTTCCATTTGCAATTCATCTTGCTTAGCTCACACACCCGTCAGTGTCCTCCACCTAGTCCATAAGTCTCTTACCCTTATCTGTAACATGATGTAAACTTAAATAAGCAAACGTTTAGTAAGTACATTGTAACTCTTACAACTTAAAAACATTTTATGAACATCATCGTCATCATCATAATAGCAATCTTGGCACAATTTCATAGGAAACATATCTTTCATTACATTGACTATATTAAAACTTAATTCATTTATCTTAAGGGCCCAAGTGTTGCACCATAAACTTCATCATCATAGGCGCACCGTCATGAGAGAAGAGGGGTAGCTAATCCCAAACCAAACATGACATATAACTTAACATAACATAACATATCATTGGGTGTGCAACACTTATTTAGGTGATACATATATACATACTTATACTTTCATACTTTGAAAAACATTATCATCAAAACATGTATAAACTTTCATGCCTTAAAACTTCATAATAATACTTCATGAAAAATCATCATGAGAAATCATCATAAAACCATCATAAAAATAGATTTCAAACTTTTCATAAAACTCATACTTTTCATAAAATTCATCATGTTGCAGGTGAGAATGTACTTACCTCTTAAAGCTTACTTAACCTTTACTTATAGGTGACGATGTCGCGGTCTCGATGTGCTCACTTCACATTGTGTTCATGTCATACATTCATAAAATGGTAATTAACATTTATTTTAATGAATTAATTACCACAACATAACATCCATTTCATAAAACATCATAGATACATTCATCTCTAGAAACATGACAATTCATACTACATTTTCAACAC
>CAMOHE010035669.1:0-50011 GCA_946598075.1 Artocarpus hirsutus
CCTCAAGAGGTTCTTATTTTCTTCTCGAGTACCAATTGAGCTATAGCTTAATTGGTACTCGAGAAGGAAATAAGAACCTCTTAAGGGAGGTTTGAGGTTCGAACCCGAGGGACGCGAAAGAAATCCCTGAGGGGCCAGAGGGCCCCAGAGGAGACAGTACGGATGAGTGGGCGGCACGGGGATGGTCTACCAATAAGAGCCACAAGTCCGAGGGCCCCGCAAGGTGGGTCCTACGGAGGCTTGAGGGAGTACGCCCGAGCCGGACGCCACAATTAACCCACTACATCTCTATGTGAATTCAAATAAACATAAGTGTATTAAGATCTATAAATTTTCTTAGTTTACAATGAGTCTTTTGGGTCATCTTATTGCCAAAAGCCACAAAAATAACATGGTATATCTCTATCCACATTTAATTCATTGTTATATGTAATATGAAGCGTTTGCACATTCTCCCTTCTCTGTTTCAAACATGCACATTAGATAATTTAAATGGTAGCTAATCATTCAAAAGCATTAAGCACAATAACACACAACTTACATGAATAAAATCAATTATGGTGCATAAATAAATATGAGATTTACATCATCATGATTAGGCTACATCGTAGCCCTAACTAAGAAAATTAGAACCTAATTGAAAAAGAAACAAAAACTAAAATATTAATTAAATCAAACATAAGGAGTTAAGAGAATAAGAAATTCTGTCACCAATCTCTATCTTTTTACTCCAAATTGCTTGAAAGCTCCTAAGAAATTTTCAACGATGCTTTGAAAAAGTAAAAACCTAGATGTCCCTTGATAGTTCCTCCCTTCTCTATTTATATCTTCTCCGTAAGTTACCCTAGGACTCCCTATTCAAATGTAAAAATTGAGCCTCAAAATCACAATTGGCATTCTAGAGCCACGTCATTGCCTCTTTGTCAAATCAACTAGGCACACATTCAATGGGCACCACGGCGTTGGCAGCTGACAACAAACAACCACGTTCGCTTGCATTTTCTTTCAAGTTCTTTTTTGATTTTGTGCTCTTGCTCCATTTTCTTCCCCTTATCTTCAACCTACATAAATTGAGGCAAACTTATAAATATGGGCATTTCAAGTGATTTTTCTCAAGAACATAGCATTGTTCACTAACTAAAGACGGCTAAATAACTCCATAAACTAGAGTTATCAAAAGATTGATAGAGCAAAGATAGAGACAATTGAGAAGATACCACCACCAACCTCAGTTAAGGGGATTCGGAGTTTTCTTGGTCACGTAGGTCTCTATTGAAGATTCATCAAAAATTTCTACAAGATCTCCAAGCCTCTTTCAAATTTACTCATGTAAGGTACTACTTTTGAGTTCAATAAAGAGTGTGAGAAGCCATTCATCACCCTAAAAGAGAAGCTTGTGTCTGCACCCATTGTTGTAGCACTAGAATGGGAGTTCTCGTTTGAATTGATGTGTGACGCAAGTGATCATGCAGTAGGAACGGTTCTAGGATAGCACATGAATAAGGTATTTCATGCTATTTATTATGCTAACAGGACCCTCAATGACGCCCAACTCAACTATGCCACAACAGAGAAGTAATTACTTGCCATCGTCTTCACTTTTGACAAGTTCATATCATACCTAATCGACAATAAGGTAATAGTCTTTATAGATCATTCTGCAATTAAATACTTTATGGCCAAGAAATTTGCCAAGCAAAGAGTCATCTAATGGGTTCTATTACTCCAAGAATTTGATTTAGAGATTAGAGACAAGAAGGGCATAGAAAATCTGGTGGCAGACCATCTCAAAAGACTTGAACTACCACAAGAAAAAGAGTTGCAACATCCTCCCATTGGTGATCAATTCCCAGATGAGCAACTCTTTGTCACACATCTACAAGCTCTCTTCCATGGTATGCAGATTATGTGAATTTTCTTGTAGAAAAGATCATGCCACCAAAACTCTCATATCAACAAAAGAAGAAGTTCTTGTCTGATGTAAAGCACTACTATTGGGAAAAACCAGTTTTTTACAAGCACTGTGTTGATCAAATAATAAGAAGATGTGTGCTAGAAGATGAGGTGCAGGAGATCCTGAGACATTGCCACACCCTTGAGTGTGGTGGACATTTTGGAGGAAACATGATATGAACCCCACCGACTAACGCGACAAGACCCAACACCAAATTTGGAATCGAACCCCTAATCCCTTAAGACACACGTTTGTTGAGCATTAACCTGTAATCTAAAGAGACACGAACCAAGAACCACAGATAGGAAGACGCCACACCTAGAATTTGCAAGAACACTTAAATTCTAGATGATAAGTCTGTTTGTTGAACGCCACAAGATTAATCTTGATAAGTTCAAAGAGTCCTCTTAAGAAAATAAGAAGAAAGCAAAAAGAATCTCACCAAAATTTGTGAATAATGATATTTATTCCAATTAGAATGACGAAGTGTTTACAATTATATAGGAACGATTTTCAGCCCAAAAGAATCCCTAATCGAAGGTTGACTTAGAAAATCCCTTACTTGGCGCTTTCCCATGCGACATTAAGCCTTAAAATCTGACTTTGCTGGTTGTCATCTAATAGAAATAATATATAAGGAAAGTAGCTAATTTCATCCCTTAAAATGCGCCCAACCTAATCTAGAAAAAGGGAAAATATCCAAGTTTGTTTTATTGCCTAACAAAACCGAGTTTGGCAATTAAGAAATTATGAAAATTACATTAGTAAGATAATTTGATGACGAGACTCGAACTTGACGACATGGCACCCACGTGTTGATCCAAAATAGGAAGGTTTCCCGAAATTATAAGTTTGCTCCACAATTTACTGGAATCATGCACCATCATCAATGTGAATCTTCTAGAACCTTAATCATAGTGACTAGGCTCTCTTGTGATTGATTTGGGTCCATACCGGGGCTCCATTTATTTGACATGTCACAAACTTGTTGAATGAGCCCGTTCAATGCTTCCTTGAATCGCTTGGCCTTAGATCTTGTGATTGGACCACTTGAATCGCTTAAGGGATCACGAACATGGCTCCTAACTTGTACAACTCCACTGCTTGCATCAAAACAGAATGGTGGCTAAGGTGTTCCAATCTAGGTTTTATTGGCCCACATTGTTCAAGGGTGCTCATGCTTTTGTTACGGCCTGGGATAAATGCCAACAATCAAGAAACATTTCAAGAAGGAATGAGATGCCCTTGATGAATACTCTAGAAGTGGAGCTTTTTGATGTATGGGGTATTGATTTCATGGGACTGTTTCCCTCATCCTACAACAATAAGTATATCCTCTTTGCGGTGGATTACGTGTCATAGAGGGTTGAAGTGGCTGCCACTCAAACCAACGATGGCAAGGTAGTGCTTAATTTTCTCTGAAAAAGCATATTTACAAGGTTCAAAACTCCATGAGCTATCATAAGTGATGAAGGAACACACTTTTGCAAGAAGCAATTTGAGGCTCTCTTGTTGAAATATGGAGTCAAACACAAACTTCAATTGCTTACCATCTTCAAACTAATGGGCAAGCAAAGATATCTAACAAAGAGGTGAAGCAAATTCTAGAGAAAACGATTCATAGCTCTTGCAAGGATTGGTCTAAAAAGTTAGATGATGCGCTATAGGCCTATCAAACTGCATTGAAGACACCTATAGGGATGTCTCTTTATAAATTGGTCTATGGGAATGCCTGCCATCTTCCAGTAGAATTAAAGCATCGAGCATATTGGGCAATGAAACGTTTGAATATGGATATGAAAGTAGTGGGTGAGAAGCGCCTTTTGCAACTAAATGAGATGGATGAGTTCCTTAATGAAGCATATGAGAATGCAATGATCTACAAGAAGTAGGCCAAAGCTTGGCATGACAAGCACATCCAGCAGAAGGAGTTCGTACCTAGTCAACAGGTGCTACTATAGGCTTTGACTATTCCTTAGAAAGCTCAAATATAAATGGTTAGGCCCATTCGTGGTCACCAAAGTGTTTCCCTATGGTGCAGTTGAACTACATCATGAAGTGAAAGGAACCTTTAAGGTTAATGGATAGCATTTGAAGCCATATTTTGATGGTGGAATTGATCACAACAAGTCCATCATCACTCTCAACTCGCCTTATAGGAGGAAGAGTCAGGTTGAAGACAATAAAACAAGCGCTTCTTGAGAGGCAACCCAAGCTCTTTATCCTTATTCATTTTTGTTTTCATCATGTTAATTAGCATGTTAATTATATATTTTTAGTATTTTATAAGGTAATTATGATGCATTTTATTATTGTGGTGATTTCAGGTGTTCACGAAACAATATGGGCGCAAAAGACACACAAAATTGCCTAGGCACTATAACAGGGTACTACAACCCAATAACAAGGCACCTAGGCACTCATTCATATAAAAAAATTTGAAGTAGCACCTAGGTGCTATAAATTGGGTGCCTAGGAGCTATAACTTGGGTGCCCAGGCACTGAGTCTTAAAAAAAATTTAAAGTAGGGCCTAGGCGCTACAACTTAGGCACCTAGGCACCGTGTCTCAAAAAAAATGAAGTAATGCCTAGGCACTACAATCACAGCACCTAGGTGCTATAACGTTTTTAAACAAAAGAAAAGGGAGGCTGGCAGTGATTTAAACAGAAAGGAAATAGAAAATCACAAACCCTTTTTTTCTCTAGTTCTCTCACACACACAACTACCTCTACCACCCCTCATCCGATTTTTTTCATCTTTTCATCACTCAACCTCGCCCCCATCATCCCAAAACTATCACCCACAACATTACCAAGCCAAGATTGTGAAGTGGGCAGCGAAAAAAAATGTTGACAAAAATTTCAAAGATTGGGCTGCACAAATGAGGGTTTTCTTTGCTCACAATCTGATATATCTACTCTTATTTGTGCCTTATTTGAGAATTGTACTATTTAGGGAGATTTAATTTGTTGAGAGGAGTTTATTTATAGTTGAGTTATTTGATGTCCACCAAGTGTTCGATAAAAAGTCTGAGAGAAACAAAAGTGTTGGGTGTTGTAGATTGACATTAGAGGCATTAGTAGACACTACAATTGTGGGAGTTGAGGTCATTTGGTGACATTAGAAATTGATTTGGAGTGCCTAAGAGAAGGTTAGGAGTTGTAATTGTAAATAAAAAAAAAAAGAGCCTTTGAAGGAGTCATGCAAATTGATCTCATGGTACCAAGGAAGCGTGTGAGGGGTTCGACATCCATGGAGTATGATAGACTAAATTCACCCCTCAGGCCACTTTTACTCGCTATCAGTCCTCTTTGGAAAGAAAGACTCCAATTGTAAAAAGGGGACTCAATTCATGTGAAAGGGTAAGACGGGATGCAATTTTAGATTGTGGATAGGCCAATTTTGTGAAACAGCCAGGCTTGAGCTTAACTGCAATGGTTCAAGAATTTTATGCCAATGCCCCTGAGCGCGAGAATGGAAGGTCTTTATGAGGAGAATTTGGGTGAAGATTGATCGTGATGTGATCAACCAACACTATGGGTTGCGTAGTGTTAATGATGAAGAATATCAAGCATACTTGGAGAACATCGACCATGATGCAATCGTCAATAGGTTATGCACACCAAGCACTAGCTAGAAAATGGGACACAGTGGTGAGCACATCTTATTCCCTCCTAGTGCTCTGCGAAACAAGGCATACAAGATATGGCATAATTTTATACGTGCTCGCTTCATGCCAGTGTCCCATGTTAGTGATGTACTGAAGGAGCAAGTGGTGCTTCTATATGCTATTGTGATAGGAAAGAGCATTGATGTGGCCCGGGTGATTTCTCGACAGATTGCTATGAGTGTGTGACATGCGCACCTAGGCTTGTATTTTTACTCACTCATTACAGAGCTATGTAGTAAAGCTGAGGTCTACTAAGATGCAACAGAAGAATGGTTAGGACCCCAATATGTCATCAATGATTTGGTCATCGCATCATACAAGGAGATTGATGTGCAAAAGCCAACAACAAGGGCCAGCTCCTCTAGGTCCCTTCAACCCCCACGACCACCTCGCTCCCTAGGTCAAGCCACGGTGCACAAGTGCTTAGATTGCATGGACAGACACTTAGACCACATTGATGATAACATCTACAACTTGGCACAGATGATGAACCAAATGGCCTGGCATCTGAATATGAAAATGGATAATTTTTTGACTGGTCATGGCTTTCAATGATGAAGATGAAGAGCATAAGGACGAGGAGAAGTAGATTGTCATGATCTTCATTTTAGGGAGTGTTCTTTTCTTTTTCTTTTTATTTTAATTTTTTATTTTATTTTATTTTATTTTTTCTCTTTTCTATCTTATTTCATTTTTATTTTATGTTTATTTTTATTTCTTTTACATTGAGGACAATGTATTGCTCAAGTTTGGGGGTGTTGTACTACTTCATGTTTGGTTTATCTCAATTAATTATTTTTGTTTACTTAAGTTTTTAAGTTGGGTTTCATTTTTGTTAGTAATGATGATAGTAAAGTTGTGTCATTTGAGCATTATCTAATTTGAATCATAGGAGGTTAATAATAAGACAATGGTTGAAATTGAATGTGGTTTTTAAGAGATAATAATTATTGTTGGTCTATCCTTGTTTTTTCTTATGATTAGTTGCCATGCTGTGATTCTTTGAGCACTTTAAGGACTCACGCCTTGATCACCTAAGTATTCTACTTTAGAGGAATTTTATGTTGATTAAGTGATTTTTTATCTCAAATGAATGTTGGAACCTATTTGATAACCACTCAAGGAGAAATCCTAGGCTTCATAAGATTAAGGACATAATTTAGGCTATTTTTGGACTATTTGAGCCTTTCAAGCCTACCATTGACATTATTTAATCAGTAGTTACCCCGTTGAGCCTTATTATCCATTTTCTTTGTTACCCACATGATCAGCTTGGCCTTTGAATAATTTTATCCTACTTAGTCTCTTACCCATAAGTGTGACTAGTTTGTCCAGGAAATTATTTAAAAGTAGTTGGCATTACAGGAGGATGGGTGGAGTTTTGAGGAACTTATCAAGGTAATATATTTTCCTATTGTTCATTCCTAGGTGGAGTTTTGAGTAATGTTATCAACGGATTATGTATTCATGTTTTTTCATTATAAAAAAAAGAAAAAAAAAACAAAAAGAGAAAAAAAAAAGAAAAAAAAGAAAAAAAATTACATACATCAAATAAATGTGAATGACAAAGAAAGTGCAACATAAGTTTGGGGGTGTATTTAGAAAGAAGAAACAATATTGTAATGAGGTCTTGAGACAAATTATGTATTTATGGGTGAATTTTGAGCCACATTATGTCCTTTTTTTTTCACTTTTTTACCTTAGCCACACATTTCAAGCCGAATAAAGTCCTAATGATTTTTGATGTTGCAATAGTCTACATTAGTGGAGAGTGGGTTTGAAAAATAGGCCTACGGAGTTCATAAATTTCACTAATCAAGTGATCTTTATAACAAGCATGTTGACATAAACTAATCCGAGTGTAGTTGCATAAGTGCTAGAGGTATCACACACAAAATCAAGGAATTATGAGTATGGTAAGATTAGAATTTAAATTAATTTCTTTTTACATGATTGCAATGGTTAGAGTTTCCTTTGAGTTATAGACTTTATGCTATGTAATCTTTGAGGCCAAGTGTGATAAAAAAATTAAATTGTTGCTCAAACTATGTCATGTGTTAGTGCTAGTCCCATCTTTTGTCTCGTTTCTTTGTTCTTTTTTTGTGTCTTTTGCTCGAGGACTAGCAAAATCTTAAGTTTGTTGGTATTTGATAAGTTAGTTTTATACTAATTAATTAGATGATTTTTACTCAATATTTTTGTTAGTTTTGAGCAATTTATAAGAATTTGATAGTGTTTTATGCTCCTTTATAGGTTTTGAGAAAAAAAGATGTATAATGGCAAAATGCTGGGCAAAACGGATTGAAAAATGAGCAAAATTGAACTCAGGAATGAAATGGAGACTAGATGTCAGCTTATGAGAGCCTAGGTGCCATAAATTGGGCACCTAGGTACTATTTAGTAAGAGGAGGCTGAGCAACATTGTAGCACCTATGAGCTACAATCCTAGTGCTTAGGCGCCACTTCGAAGCCTAGGCACTACAGTAATGGCACCTAGGTGCTAGTTCAATGGAATAAGTATGGGGCAGGGTAGCACCTAGGCGCTATAATCATGGCACCTAGCCATTGTTACGAATCCTAGGTGCCAAAAAATAGAGCCTAGTTGCTGTTGCAATCTGAGTTCAATTTTCAGTTTAATTTCGTTCTAATATTACCCTTTTAAACCCTAGCCTAAAAATAGAACATTACGAAGGGTTGAAGGATGAATTTTAATAGGCAAAGACTACAAAAAGGAAAAGAGAACTCATTGCCTTGAAAAAAAAAGAACGGTGCAACCCAGAGACGAAATCCATCTTCACATCTAAACACAGTTCATTTCTTTTACTCCTCATGTTTAAGACATTGTTTAGGATAGTTCTTAGTTTCATTATGAATGAATTTTTCTCTATTCTAGGGCTACGATGTAGCTGGATTATGAATGTTCACTTTTATTTAATTTGATTCAATTTGAAGTTTATTCATTATCTATGCTAAGTGTTTAATATAATCTTAATGCTTGTAGCACACCTTTTGCATGATTTGTGATTTAATTTGAGGCTAAAATGTGATAATCAAATTAGACCATGATTAAATGCCATGAGATCATAATAGGATAGAGATATCTATGAGACTTGTGCAACGGGTGAATTTCTTGTTCTTAATAAATCTTAGTAAGTTTAGAGGTTCTATAGAGATATAGGAGATTTGCTAGCTATGACTAATGCTTGAGAAAGATTAATGACTACCTACGAGAAATTCATTATCGGCATAGGAGTATATATCAATTGATTAAATTAGATAAAATGGATATGATTAATTTGGTGAGTCGAAAAACCTAGATATCTTAATATATTGAATCTTCGTCTGTTAAACTTGCAATTTCTCATTTTCATTGATTTAGGTTGTCTTCTTTTTGCCATTTTATTATTCCATTGTTTCCACATTTTAGTTGTTCAAATAGAATTAGAGTTATATTAATTCTATGCTTAGTGACAATTAGTCCTCAAAGGAACAATCTCTACTCCCACTTTATTACTTGTTAACGATACGTGCACTTGCCTTAAAAAATTCACAACAGCATTGATGACCCTTCTCGGCTTCTTTCAGGGCCCGAGCAGCTTTGGCCTTGGCCGCTTCAAATTCACCCTTCATCTAGGTTAGCTTGTCCTCTTTTTTTGGTCAAGCTTTCGTTGACCATAGATTTTTGCTGCCTAGCTCAAAAGGCCCTTACTTTCTAGATCCCAACCTCTTCTCGGTTTGGAGATTGGTGGTTTTTAATTCCATAGAAGCATACAAGATCTGAAGTTAGTAAAACTTTGAGGATATAATAATGGAACTTGAAAGTGACACACTTGCTTGGACCATATGCCAAAAAGCAGCTTTAAAGTTCTCTTGGAATGGCCTATGCCGAATTTCATTGATGAACACCTCCTCAAGAATCGAATCCTCATGAACTCAAGGATGGAAGGACGTAGAGGGTGTTGGGTCACCTTGTCTAGTTACCTAGTTAAGTTGTCACCTTGAGGCACATTCTGACTTGAGGAGCCCTATTCTCTAAAGCAACCCCGAGCTGTTGAGAGCACTTGGGGAGATGGTGGGAGCAATCACCTCAGATCTCTTTCTCTTTCTATCTACCTTGGCTCTGCCTTTGTCCTTGCTTTAGAGCTCGTTCATTCTCTAGATCCTCTCTTTCTTGGACAATTGGCTAGAAGACATATCTACAACTGATTTAGAACCAAGTCCAAAACTATTCAATAAAAGTTCAAACAAACAAAAGGAATAAGTCCTTGAGCAAAAACTCTTATCTGAAGCAACCTTTGCGAGTGGAGATGCCTGATTACGTCTTTGAGGTCCTTGTCAACTATTGACAACCCTAGATCAGGGTGTCACCAAGAGAGTCCTAGTACCTAGACATGGATGGCACCCACAACGACTGCTCAGGTCAGACTGTGCTTAGCCCTGGGGCGTGCATGGCTCCTCACCATGCAATTGTGACTTGCTCGGATGGATGAGCAAGAGGAACACTGGTTGGTCAAGGGTTGGACGAGTTGAAACCCCTAAACCAGTAGTAGTTCGCCAAGTTCCTTTTACTCAACAAAAAGGTCTGTTATCAAATAGAGGTGGGCTTCTTCGTGAGGTTCTCAGCATCCTCTTTGATTAAGCCCACAAACTTTTTGACAATACGTGGCCAAGCCTGAATTTAGTCGACTATCATTGGTCTGGAGGTACTTCCTTTTTGGGTCGAGACAACGAGTTTCTTCTGACATAAAACAACTCATACTTCCACAACTTATAGGAGTCAAGGTTGCAAGGATAAATTTCTTTTGGAAACCGGCAAAATAATACGACCCGACTTGGCTAGAGAGCTTCTTCATCTTGAACATCTACATGAAGGCCTCCCACGGCATCTCAAAAGCATAAGTGTACATCCATATGACATATATGCTAATCAATAAACAATAGTAGTTCGGATTCAATTGAGTGGCATTTTTTGCTCAATGCATGAAGGGATGCATGGGTAGTCATAGTCCCACTCGAAAGAACTCCACGTATAGAGTAATATGCCCCTTTGCTGGGTTAATCAAAGAATCTCCTTGCTCAGGTAGGACCAAGGTTACGTTGTAGGAAATTTTGTATCCCGACGAAGTGCATCAAGTAGAGCTTAGGTCATCGCCTATGTGAACTTCGACATAGAAGTTTGCCTAGGCTGACATATCCTATAAGCGACACTGCCTCGAAACCTGGTCTATATTACCGAGACATTTCTTCATCTTCCTTAGCCTTTACGTCCTCAGATTATGTGCCCTCCTCGGCTTGGGCACCCTATGCCATCACTCTTGCCTCGACATTGCTAACCCTGTCTCAATGTATCTTCTTTGAGATTTCCACCTCGACGGTGTTTTATCGACTAGAAATCCCTTGCTTCCCAAGAGCGACCGCTATCCTAATTTGCTCATGCTCAGTTACACAAGAAGTCCCAAGGGTATTCCCATCTAAAAGGTCTAGAAACTCTTGCTCGAGGATCATTCCTTGCTTAAGGATGGGAATCTAGGCCAGTCGAGTAACACCTTCGGGGCAACAAACTAAACCTGTACCATTGGTTGAGGTCCACTCATGACTACCCAGACTGGAGCCACCCTCCTTGGAGTCCCTCTATTCCCCTCATGTTTGGTTAATTGGTCAGAGTACTCTCATCCAACCTGTAGGCATTAATAGGCTGATTTTGGGAATCACTTGAATCACCAATTGTGTTCTTGAAAATTACATGCTCAGCTTCTCAAATGAAAGATAAAGGACTCCTAAAGCAGTTTCTTCTCAGTAGCTACAAAGGTGGTTTTTAAAGGCAAAGTGAGCAGTGTAGGGACCCTCCCCCTATTTATAGGCAAAAGTTGATGTGAAATTCAAAGAGGTGCTACAATTATATCTGTTAAGGAAAGCACTAGTTATAAGCTGACATGTGTCAATTGACTCAATCTCCCAAAAGTGTAACTACAGGAAGTTACTAAGCAAGCCACCCCTTGAGGCTCTGCCACTACCACGGACATACTAAAAAAACCCAAGAGACAATCTGACCATGACATTTGAGGAAGTGCAACCTGGCCAAGCACCGATTAAGTGCACCTATTAAGGGTGTGCCTGACGCAATGCCCAATGAGACTGCCATGTCGCATCACCCTAAACCTTGGATAGGGGATCCTCCTCTCATGGGGATTGAAACACCTGCCACCCTGACACCGTAGTATAGTGCACTCGGGTCACAGGACCAACTCACCTTCCACCCGGTCCATGGCAAACACTATAAATATGAGTATTTAATCCACCCTTAAGGTAAGTAGACTCTCTTACACCTACCTTAGCCTCTCTCTTAGCCTAACAGGTACCTCTCTTGGCTGGCACTACACTGGTGTCATTCCTGAACTCTGAGGTGTTCCCTCTTTTTGCAGGTGTAATCTTGGAAGTTGAGAAGAGTAGAAAAGACAATCCAACCATTGTGCATAACCGTACATGGTGTTGATCAACAGATAAGCATCAACACCACCTTAAAAACCTAAGGGGGGGATGGGGAGGAACAAATAATCAACTTTTCAGCACAATAATTTTGATAACCTTTTCTTGTAAGAAAGAAAGAGGAATAAATATCCAACTTTTGAGCGCAATAATTTTTCAATCCTTTTCTTGGAAGGAAAAAACGGAATAAATAATCATCTTTTCAGCACAATAATTTTGCAATCCTTCTCTTGTACTTTTTTCACATAATATTAAATAAAAATTGCAGGCTACGCAACAAAAATCGCATCTCTGGTTAATTTGCGAGGCTTTAATCTACTTATTGTTGATGAAAAGAAAATATGATTTGGATGTGTTATGGTTCCCCGAATATTAGGACACGTGTTTTCCTAAACAACTTAATTAAGCGTTCCAGTTATAAACAAATCTTATCAACTAATTGAACGTGTCACAGAATGAAAGGCGAAGGAATTGTTATGAGTTGACACATGTTAGACGTAGAGAGATACCTAACTCATGGCTAATGCGTATGGTTGGGCTTTCTAATTTTAATCGTGAACTTCTATTTTCATATCATTTGTTTTTTGCAAACTCAAAATTCCCCATGATTTAACATTACTTTGTTGTTCTAAGTAATTAATTCGGAAATAGTGGATTGACCCGATTCTATATGTTTGCGTTTTCTAATAAATCACGCCATGTAAAATATGTTATTTCATAGGGATATGTTTGCTTAAAAAAAAAAAGATAAATGGCAATAACAACAGTTTGCCTTTTTTTTCCCCGTATTCAACGTGAACGTCATGTAGATATTAGTTCATTAACGTTGTTCAACAAATTTTGATAATTCTACGAATACATTCAACGTTTCAAAAGGATGTTTTTGATAATATTTTTATTAGGCTAATTCAGAGCTGGCTTTAGGTATTGTAACACCCAGAAATTAATTAAATGATATTAGAATGTAAAATGGTGGATTAGTGTGCCATAATAAGTGTTTTAAACTCAAATTTATTACTTTGTGAAAATTAAGAAACTTTGCGTTATTTTACTTTTTAAAAATTTTAAATTATATTAAGTTGTTTTAATTGTTAATTGAAATTTTAACAAAGCAATTTAATTTGAAAACAGTGTACTGTTGCACAAGGTTCTGTGCAACTAATTTTCTCTCTTCCTCTATTTAAATCACTCTCTCTCTCCTTCACTCTCATTTTTCTCTCTATTCTCTCTCTTTCTCGTGCACTCTCTCTCTCTCTCTTCTTCTCTCTCGGTCTCTCACATTCTCTCTCAATCTCTCTCTAAATTTTTCAAACAAAATTCGATTTCAAGCTTCGGGATTGTGGATTGAGGGCTCGGGAACACAATCGAGCAACCAAAACTCGAATGAAAGCTAAATTCAAGATTAGTTTTCAAAATTTTAAAACTTTTTTAATTTTTCAATTTTTCTTGCATTTTGAAAACTAAGCGTTTCTAAGCTTAGAAATCTTTCAATCTAGGTTAGATGAACTTAGATTAGCTAGAATACAAACTTTGTTTCATAAAAAACGGATCTAAATCGAGATTTTTTATTTTTCTCAAATTTTTCTAATTTTCAGATTTATTTGAAAATTTTGTTTAAAACTTGTTTTAATGCATTAAAAAGTAATCTACTATGTTTTTCTATTGTTTATGATGATTACCCATGTCTGAGAATTGGAAAAACGGGTTTAAATTGAAGATTTGGGCTCGAGGAGGCCGAGACCTGTGCGTGAAAATTTCTAGAATTTTCAGATCATCAGGCCAGATTCAAGCGTTCGGTAGCCCAGATTCATCCGACCGGCAGGCTGAACCTAGTAATGTTCGGCCGACCAGACTTGGTTTTTCGGCAGGCCGAACTGTACAATTCGGCTGGCCAAACCAGGGCGACTGGCAGGCCGACCGGACATGGTGCAATTTTGTGATTTTTCACTCGTTTTCACTGTTTGAACCCCAATTGAATTTCTAACTTTATAAAATGATTTTATAAACCTAAATGGCACACTAGGACACCATGAGATGATTTAATAACCTAGGATATCTCGGGTTAGATACTAATAGACCTAGTTTTTATTTAAGGTTGCATGGATCCGCGGAGCTAACGTATAGCGAACTGGGATTACGGTGAGGGACACCGGTACGAGTAATGAGGTAGGACTTCTACCCCCTTCTTTGGTAGCCAATTTTAAAGGTTTTGGCCTCAAAGTGATTTTTAATAAAA
This sequence comes from Artocarpus hirsutus, assembly GCA_946598075.1. Taxonomy (NCBI): domain Eukaryota; kingdom Viridiplantae; phylum Streptophyta; class Magnoliopsida; order Rosales; family Moraceae; genus Artocarpus; species Artocarpus hirsutus. The sequence goes on from CAMOHE010035669.1 coordinate 14,348, forward strand.
TATTTTTCAATGATTAGTTGAAAAAAGATTTCTTGTTAACTGTTTTCTTAAACAGTAGATTGAGGTGTTTTCATAATAAACCTCATAATAAATGTTAATGATTATATTTGGTAAATAGAGATTTTAATTATAAAAATATATACGGGCATGATGCCATATCAAAGATCGGGTCGTGTAGTGAACGACCTTAGGAGCAAGTCCCGAAACCCAGCTGGGCCACTTCGGTGGTGAATATCATAGTTTGCCTGAAATAATAAAAAGGTACTCTTGATGAACTGTTTCCAATACACTTTTGATAAACGAAAGTACTTATTTATTTTATTTTATTTATTAAGAAATGTTCTATTAAACTATTTATCTGTTTATTTTTAAGATATAGTCCTATTGAGCCTTTTGCTCACGTTTTACTTGTTTTAAAATCTACCCCATAGGTAGATATCAGCTTAGGATTAGAGAAGAGTCCGCTGACCGGACCTACGACCAATAGAGGATTTTGGTAGGTTGTATCATAGAAATTCAAGGCATGTAAATTCTTAACTCTCTTTTCTTTGGACTGTGGTTGTATTGTAATATTGTCAATACTTTGTGTGTGCACAATATGTGGGCCAGTGGGACCCATACTCACTTCACCCCATATTAAATTGTTATTATTGTTCTCTTTATTTGTTTGAATATTATAATTGTTCATTCTAAATAAACGATTTTAAAATTATCACATTTTTATTTATAAACTAAAACCTAATTTTTAACTAAATCTCTATTTAATTAACTGAATTAATCTGCCACGTCACCTCCCGTACCCCAGGGCATGACATAATGGTATCAAAGCTCAAGGTTGTGAACCTTGGGAATTGTGCACAAATAGGTACGACAATGAAATACCATTGACAGTCCAAATTTTATTTTCAGAAGTGAGATAATGGCACCTAGACGACGTTCGACAGCTGATACCGAGTTCAGAAATGATGAGGGCATGATGAGGGCTATGTTTGCTGCATTTCGATAGATGGCAGCTAGGGGCAAGGTCAGATGATTTCGAGGCTAGTCGCCGGCATTCGTACTTTAAGAAATTTTGACGTGCATCTGTATCGACTTTTGACGAGAATGGGGACCCACAGATAGCAAAATATTGGTTAGATTCGATCGTGAAGCATCTGGATACTCTCAGTGTGCCAGTAGAGTATCACGTGAAATTTACGGCATATAAGTTCGAAGGTGGTGCTAATGCTTGGTGGAAGCAAGCAAAACGCCTGGAGAACAATGGTAACATCAGTTGGGATAGATTCGAGGAGTTGTTCTATGATCGGTATTTTCTGCAGGGATATAGGGATCAAAAGGCGACAGAATTTTACAGGTTGCAGCAGGGCGATATGTCAGTACGAAAATACGAAGCGAAGTTCAATGAATTGGTTAGGTTTGCTCCATCTACAGTGGCATCAGAACGTGAGAAGTGCATCAAATTCCAAGACAGACTCAAAGCCCCTATTTGACGATAGATAGTTGCTCTGCGACTCAGGAATTTTGGAGAGCTTGTGTCATCAGCAATATCAGTGGAAAATGATTGTGCACAATACTGTGAGAACCGAGCCAAGACGTCAGGAGGACCATAGAGGAGCGACAGGAGGAGCATCAGTAGTCGACCAACTCCGAGAAAGAACAAGTAGAGTGGCGTGAACAGCGACAGCAGCAGCTCATCCAGCAGCGGGCACAGCAACCCCTATAGCTTCCATTGTCACTATTGCCAACAGCCAGGACACATCAAGAGGAATTGCCCAATCAGGAGTGCTCGCCTAGGATTTCAGACCGGAGAAGGAGCTAGTCATCAGCCTCAGCTTCAGACTCTACCTCAGCCACAGTAGTACCTTCAGCTTCCATTCCATCAGTTCTCTCCTCAGCAACTGCCATATTCAGCACAAGGACACCAACCGCAGAACTTTCAGTGTAACATGCCTCAGTACCGAGCGCCAAGTACAGCCAGTGTGCAGTCGCCATCATCACAGCAGTATCGACCAACTAACCCAGGATCCAGTAGTGTTGGTAGAGGAAAAGGGAGAAACCCATGATCCAGTAGTGTTGGTAGAGGAAAAGGGAAAGCTCCAGTACAGGTTCATGTGATGACATCAGGGAGTTCAGATGTCCAGACCAGTAACACGGTTGTCGATGGTACAATTATGGTTTCTCAGTCTCTAGCACATGTGTTCTTTGATACTGGTGCCACTCATTCTCTCATTTCGAGCTCATTTGTACATGCCTTGGGATTAGAAATAGAAGAATTTGATGAACCCTTAGTTATAGCTTCACCCTTGGGGCACATGTGTGTGAATAGTGTCTGTAAAGCTTGTAAAATAAAGATCGGGGATGAGATTTTAAAAAGTGATTTGATTGTAATCCCCATGAGATCCTATGATGTAATCCTAGGGATGGATTGGTTGTCTAGATATAATGCAGTGGTAGACTGCCAACTTAGGAAAGTAACCCTAATATCTGATAAGGAGACGGTGATCACTTACCAGGGTGGTGGTGATCGATTGATGAGTGAACGTCTTGTAAGAGCGTGTCTCGGAGGGTAGAAGAACGCAGCTTGCTATGTCCTTCTTATGAATTTAGAAGGAGAGCCTAGTGTTTCGAGAGGACGTGTAGTGATTCCAATGGTAGAAGAATTTGAGGATGTCTTCCTCGACGAGCTACCAGGATTACCACCGCATCAGGAAATTGAGTTTGGTATTGAATTGTTTTCAGGAACAGCATCGATTTTTATAGCACCTTACCGGATGGCACGCAATAGAAATGAAGGAACTCAGAAAGTAGCTTCAGGAACTTACTAATAAGGGATACATCCGGAATAGCACATCACTGTGGGGAGCACCTGTTTTATTTGCAAAGAAACATGATGAAACTCTCAGGTTGTGTATATATTATCGACAATTGCATCGAGTTATAGTCAAGAATAAGTATCCTCTGCCCAGGATCGACGAGTTATTTGATTAGTTGGGAGGCTCGTGGTACTTCTCGAAGATAGACTTGAGATCAGGATATCATCAACTTAGGATTAAGGAAGAGGACATTCCCAAAACAGCTTTCAGGACTCGGTATGGACATTTTAAATTTCTAGTGATGCCGTTTGGATTAACGAATGCTCCGGCAACCTTCATGGATTTGATGAACAGAATATTCAGGCCTTACTTGGATCAGTTTATGATCGTGTTCATCGACGACATCTTGGTTTATTCTAAGACCTGGGAGGAGCATAAGCAGCATCTCAGGATTCTGCTTCAGACTCTGCGAGAACACCAGTTGTATGCCAAGAAGGAAAAGTGTGAATTTTGGTTAACAAATGTCAAATTTCTAGGTCATGTCATCTCCGAGCATGGTATTTCGGTGGATCCGTTAAAGATAGAAGCCATAGTGGATTGGGAACAACCAAAGAATGTGGTAGAGATCCGTAGTTTCTTGGGACTTGCAGGATACTACAAGAAATTTGTTAAGGACTTTTCGAAGATAGCAGCACCGTTGACAAGATTGATTAGGAAGATGTCAGATTTGAGCGAAACGAAGAATGTGAGTTCGCTTTTTAGGAATTGAAGAATCGGTTGACTTCAGCACTAGTGTTGATTATTCCTAGTAGTGATGAGCCGTACGAGGTTTATACGGATGCTTTAGGACGTGGACTTGGGTGTGTGTTGATGTAGCATGGACGTGTAGTAGCATATGGATCGAGACAGTTACGACCCCACGAGCAGAATTATCCTACTCATGATTTGGAGCTCGTGGCGGTGATTCACGCATTGAAGATCTGGAGATGTTATATGTATGGGGCGACATTTCAGGTTTTCTTCGACCACAAGAGTTTGAAGTATTTGTTTACTCAAAGGGATTTGAACTTGCGGCAGCGAAGATGGATGGAATACATGGAGGATTACGATTTCGCGCCGTAGTATCATCCCGGGAAAGCTAATGTCGTCGCAGATGCGCTTAGCTAGAAATCTTCAGGGATACTTGCTTGTTTGGCTCTTGAAGATTGGAAAAGGGATGCGACAGTAAGTATGTTCGGGCTATAGTATCATGAAGACTACGGTCGCATTTCAGTGTACCACATGGAGATGACCCCAGCTCTTGTTTAGATGGTAAAGCAGAACCAGTGGCAGGACCAGCATCTTCAGGGAATCTGGACACGAATTCAAAATGGAGAACAGTTCAAAGAATGGAGGATACATGCGGATGGATCGTTGTACTTCAGGGAGAGTCTAGCAGTTCTAGCTATTGCAGGAGTGACGAAGGCCTTAATGGACGAAGCTCACAAGTCTTAGTTCGCCATTCATCTAGGGAGCACGAAGATGTACCGTGATCTTAGGAGGCACTATTGGTGGAGAGGTATGAAGAAGGATATTCGAGAATACGTGACCAAGTGTGCAACTTGTCTTCAGGTGAAAGCCGAACATCAGAAGCCAGTAGGTCAGCTTCAACTGCTTCCTATTCCAAGGTGAAAATGGGAACACGTGACGATGGATTTTCTTACCGGATTGCCAAGGACGGAGCAGCGACACGATACGATTTGGGTCGTGGTCGACAGATTGACGAAGTCAGCTTATTTCATTCCGTTCAGATCGACATGTTCGAGGAGGATTCTCGGGGAATTGTATCTACAGAACATAGTACGATTGCTTGTCCATCACATCAGATAGGGATACCAGGTTTAATGCCAAGTATTGGAGGAGCTTCTAGGAGGCTTTGGGTACAGATTTGAACTTCAACATGGCATTTCATCCTTAGACCGATGGGCAATCTGAGCGAGTTATTCAGATTCTTGAAGACATGTTACGTGCGTGCGCATTGGACTTCGACGGGAACTAGAAGAAATACTTACATCTAGTAGAGTTTGCATACAACAACAGCTATCAATTGAGTATTGGTATGGCACCGTTCGAAGCATTATATGGACGATTGTGTCGATCGCCGGTGTGCCAGGCCGAACCGAAAGATAGAGCTATTCTTGGACCGGATGAGATTCGCGACAGCAATGAGAAGATCATCATGATTTAAGATCGACTGAGAGTAGCTCAGAGTCGATAGAAGAGTTACACAGATAAGAGACGTCGACCTTTGGAATTCGAGGTTGGAGACTTTGTACTCTTGAAGGTATCTCCTCGCAAAGGCATTTCACGATTCAGAGTGAAAGGAAAACTCACGCCAAGATATATTGGACCGTTCGAGATCATTCAACGTGTTGGTATGGTTGCTTATCGACTCAACCTTCCTCCAGAACTTTTGCATGTTCACGACGTAGTTCATGTGTCGATGCTCGGAAGTGTCCACCTGAGCAGGATAAGATCGTTTTGTTTCAAGACGTACAGATTCAGGAAGACATGACGTATGAAGAAGTGCCGATCCAAATCATCGATAGTAAAGTGATTAGCTTCCACCATCGTAAAATTTCGTTAGTTAAGGTTGTGTGGCAACATCACGGGGTTGATGAAGCCACCTGGGAATTAGAATCGAGTATGCAAGTGCTGTATCCGTATTTGTTTTGTTTTTGAATCGATATGTAAATTTTGAGGACGAAATTTCTTTTAGGGGTGGAGAGTTGTAACACCCAGAAATTAATTAAATGATATTAAAATATAAAATGGTAGATTAGTGTGCCATAATAAGTGTTTTAAACTCAAATGTATCATTTTGTGAAAATTAAGAAACTTTGTGTTATTTTACTTTTTAATAATTTTAAATTATATTAAGTTGTTTTAATTGTTAATTGAAATTTTAACAAAGCAATTTGATTTAAAAATAGTGTACTGTTGCACACGGTTCTGTGCAACTAATTTTCTCTCTCCCTCTATTTAAATCACTCTCTCTCTCCTTCACTCTCATTTTTCCCTTTCTTCTCTCTCTTTCCCGTGCACTCTTTCTCTCTCTTATTCTCTCTCGGTCTCTCACATTCTCTCTCAATCTCTCTCTAAATTTTTGAAACAAAATTTGATTTCAAGCTTTGGAATTGTGGATTGAAGGCTCGGGAACGGGATCGAGCAACCACAAACTCAAATCAAAGCTAAATTCAAGGTTAGTTTTCAAAATTTTAAAACTTTTTCAATTTTTTAATTTTTCTTGCATTTTGAAAACTAAGCGTTTCTAAGCTTAGAAATCTTTCAATCTAGGTTAGATGAACTTAGATTAGCTAGAATACAAACTTTGTTTCATCAAAAACGGATCTAAATCGAGATTTTTTATTTTTCTCAAATTTTTCTAATTTTTGGATTTATTTGAAAATTTTGTTTAAAACTTGTTTTAATGCATTAAAAAGTAATCTACTATGTTTTTCTATTGTTTATGATGATTACCCATGCCTGAGATTGAGAAAACAGGTTGAAATTGAAGATTTGGGCTCGGGGAGGCCGAGACCCATGTGTGAAAATTTCTAGAATTTTTCAGATCGGTAGGCCGAAGTTTGAGTTTGGCAGGTCGAATTCAAGCGTTCGGCAGGCCGGATTCATCTGACCGGCAGGTCGAACCTAGAAATGTTCGGCTGACTGGACTTGGTTTTTCGGCAGGCCGAACTATACAGTTTGGCCGGCCGAACCAGGACGACCGGCAAGCCAACCGAACATGGTGCAATTTTATGAATTTTCTCCCATTTTCATTGTTTGAACCCCGATTGAATTTCTAACTTTATAAAATGATTTTATAAACCTAAATGGCACACTAAGACACCATGAGATGATTTAATAACCTAGGATATCTCGAGTTAGATACTAATAAACCTAGTTTTTATTTAAGGTTATGTGGATCCGCGGAGCTAACGTATAGCGGACTAGGATTACGGTGTGGGACACCGGCACGAGTAATGAGGTAGGACTTCTACCCCCTTCTTTGGTAGCCAATTTTAAATGTTTTAGCCTCAAAGTGATTTTTAATAAAAAAATTTCAATGATTGGTTGAAAAAGGATTTCTTGTTAACTGTTTTCTTAAACAGTAGATTGAGGTGTTTTCATAATAAACCTCATAATAAATGTTAATGATTATATTTGGTAAATAGAGATTTTAATTATAAAAAGATATACGAGCATGGTGCTATATCAGAGATCAGGTCGTGTAGTGAATGACCTTGGGGGCAGGTCTCGAAACCCAGCTGGGCCACTTCGGTGGTGAATATCATGGTTTGCCTGAAATAATAAAAAGGTACTCTTGATAAACTGTTTCCAATACACTTTTGATAAACGAAAGTACTTATTTAATTTTATTTTATTTATTAAGAAATGTTCCATTAAACTATTTATCTGTTTATTTTTAAGATATAGTCCTACTGAACCTTTCGCTCATATTTTACTTGTTTTAAAATCTACCCCATAGGTAGATATCAGTTTAGGATCAGAGAAGAGTCCGCTGACCGGACCTACGACCAATAGAGGATTTTAGTAGGTTGTATCATAGAAATTCAAGGCATGTAAATTCTTAACTCTCTTTTCTTTGGACTATGGTTGTATTGTAATATTGTCAATACTATGTGTGTGCACAATATATGGGCCAGTGGGACCCATACTCACTTCACCCTATATTAAATTGTTATTATTGTTCTCTTTATTTGTTTGAATATTATAATTGTTCATTCTAAATAAACGATTTTAAAATTATTACATTTTTATTTATAAAACTAATTCTAAAACCCAAATTTTAACTAAATCTTTATTTAATTAACTTAATTAATCCGCCACGTCACCTCCCATACCCTGGGGTGTGACAGGTATTTTGAAGCCTTAGGCAAAAATTTTAGAGAGACCTTTTCAAAAATTAAAAACATCAATTACATTTTATAGAATATTAAAGTTAATAAATTTAAAAAAAATGAAAAATTACGTATCACAAATTGAAAAATGTCAATACGTGGCAAATATTAACAATTTGTTTTCTTTTTCTAAACTATAAAATAGATAAACGTAAATATTTATTTATTAGCAAACAATTAAAAAAAAGAATTTTCTTAATTTTTTTACCTCTAAAAAAGCCGTTTCTTTATATTTCTTTTAATAAACAAATCAATCATATATTTATCAAAAATCTTATTTAAAGTATGCTAATTAGACATTTTTATTATCTTTTAAGGAAGGAATTATTATTTTCTTAATTAGACATTTTCATTATTTTTTAAGGAAGGAATTATTATTTTCTTGTGAAAAAAGAGTGGTTTGACATTAAAAAATAATAAGAATGTCTAATTAGCATACTTTAAATAATATTTTGATAAACATACAATTTTGATATTAAAAATAACAACCTTAACAAACTTAATAGAACCTAAATATTAAAAGTAATTATGCAATTCTCTAGGGGGTCAAAATTTAATTAGTGGAATAGCAAAAGGGACAGAAAAATGAGACAATAAATCTTGATTCAAAATTAAGAGGTAAAATTATGTAATAAAGCCTTTCTTTATTGATGGTATTAGATATAAATTATGTTTTGTTTATATAGATGTTCGAGTTACTTTTATTTATAATTTGTTAAAACACTATATTAGTGATGTAATGAATTTTTCGGGACATCAAAGAAGAAAACAAATATTAGATTTCAATTTTATTACATAAAAGATTTGGAGAAAATAATGAGAAGATGAAAATTATAAAAAATATATATATATAATTAAATAATTTTTGTAGTAATTTAAGGGTGTTTTAACGTGAGAAATTTGAAAATTTTAATAGAGAAAACTGAGTCTTAAATTCTTTAACTATAACTTTTTTCACTAGTGAGGCCTGCTACGCTGGCAAAGGGCATTGGACTAAAATTCTTGCCGCTTGCAACCCAAAAAGGCAAAATTACCTAAAAAAATGGTGGCACTTTGACACTTAAAGTTGCTAGAAGGGTTGTTCAAGATAACCAAAAAACCAAAATCAACCGCCAAACAAACAAATCAAAAAAAAAAAAAAAAAGGGTTTCAAGCCAAAGACCGCCCACATAAACTTGGAGGTTAATTATCATAAGTTTTTGCCTCAGTTTGAATCGACCGACCGAGTACTTCATCTAACTTATATTCATATATATATATATATATATTGATATTTTGATTTATATAATATATATGTTAAATATATTTGTATTATAACTTATATAATTTTGGGTTTTAAACTTATTATAAACTCTAATACATCAAATTTTAGCCCAAAAAAACACCATGTTATTGCATTTCAAATGTTAGGTTACTATTTGCATTTTGTTGGTTAATTTGTCTAAAACCGACTATCATAAATTGACCAACATCAATTGAAAACCAACTGAATCTCCCTCATCACCGATCGGTGCTTGGTTTGCCTTTCTCAAAACTGATCGCCGTCAATTGGTTTCCGACCAACGAACACCCCTAGTTGCTAGGGCTCCTGTGGCCTTTTCAGGCCACAGTTATACTGCACAAACGCACTCAATTTGTTCAATGAAAGAAGAAGAATCAACTAGAGTTGTTCATTGTGTTGCTAGTGACAATAATATTTGAGTTGCACACTCTTAAGGGGTTATGGAGTAGATGTTGCCCTAGGCTTTCATGGTCGAAAAAGAAATGGAATAGTTGAGGAAAATTGCAGAATGACTACGCTTGAGGAGGTCGCTGATTGGAAAAAAGGAGACTAGGTAGAAAGAACTAGTTTTTTTTTTTTTTTTTTTGAAAGGTTAGATTATTAGAGATAAAAAGAAAATGTGAGTGATGGGAAAGTTTAGAAAAAAAAAACGTCAGAACATGAAAAATGACTCCAGTGACTTGCGAGATCCACCATCGTAGGACTTCTGGAACCCCGCAATGAGCACAACCAACATCGAGAGCTGCGCGATGAGGATGGCTGACTCTAGAGCCGTGGAATGAGCAACTCGTCTCCCTCCGTTCTCCTGCGATGGATTCGGTGTCGACTTTGGGAGCCACGCGACAAGCAACTCATCTCCATTCACCTGTGACAAATATTTCGTCTCCTGTAGCAAATCCGACGCTTCAGCCTAGCATTGTCGTTTTTCTTCCTCTACAGCTCCAGTGGCGGAGATCCAAGATGTTCAAGTTGGTGTTTTACAGACTTTTTTTTTTCATTTTTTATCTGATTAGTGTTTTTTATTATTTTTATTTGATTATTGTGTTTGTTGAGGGTATATTTGGTACTAAAAAATAAGATGATGATGTGACATCGCAATTTTTACAATTAGTTTTTTTAATGGCATAAATTAATCCAACCTTTTTTTTTTTGTAGTATATATGTAAAGTCCCCAAATTTTATATATGGGCCCCTTATCTACCCAATTTTATATATGCCCCTTGATCTACAAAATTATATATCTATATATACATATTTATGTGTCCTCCTTCTTAACAAACTTTTTCTCTAATTTATTCCTATTAAAATTATCTTTTATATGGGTCTTATTAACTTTTTGTTTCTAATTTGTCCCTGTTATATTGCTTCTCAAATGTGCCTTTATTTAAGTTTTTTTAAAGGAGTATTTTTTATTTCTCTAAAAAAATATCAATTTTTTAAAAAATATGGCCTTCATATATACATTTTCCCAATCGCTCCACTGAAATAATTTTTCTTGAATGTATTCTCTCTTAAATCTCTTTTTTTCATGCAATCTTTTTAAATACTATTTTTTCTTTTACCAAAATCATATTTTTTAAAGTTGTTTTACTCTTTTTTTATACTTAACTAAACTAAAAAAAAAAATAGTGAATCAAGAAGTAACTAAACTTTTGAGAAAATTTTATTAGTATAATTGAATATACATGTTCTTCCAACTATTTTATAGTATTAATAGTTAGATAAATTGATTGTTTATAAAATGTAGAGTACATATGAAACCTTGATATCGAAATTTGAACCTTGCATTATCAACTGAAATTTTAACATCCTCTAAAGAAAAAAAGGAGATTCCTTTCGCTTTATGGTGAGTTTAGTTTGTTATAAAAACATTGGGGACGTGAAAATTTCCACGGAAATGGACATGGATTCCGCTCAAAAGTCAAATACAAAGTGAAATACGAAGGCAGCAGCCATGCTTTTTTAGGTTCTTTCTTAGAGGAGAACACGGTCAACAAATTACCTCAATTCGTTTTCTTTTTCTTTTTTGGGACGAAATTTTCCAATCCCGATAAATGTCATTATTTTAATTTGATTTTTCATATATGTGGCAGAGTTACTTACGTTGCTAAAAAAGAATTTACAAATTAAGAAATTAATCTTATTATTTAGTGTTCTGTTTTTAAATTCTTTTGTTGAAGATCACAATTTAGTGACGCCTATATTGTTTCGTCCGAGCATCACATTTGAAATTTCATGCAATTTCATTTTAAAGAATATAATATCCTACTAGTTTAATCATTTGTTAAGCTCTGTTAATATGGTATGCCTTCTTAATTTGATATGCTTTTTCTCCGAAGGAAATTGATATGCTTTTTACGTTTAAATGCTAATATGATTTTTTATATTCTACCACTGAATTTTCTAAGAAAAACAAAAACAAAAAATCATGCTACTTGATAGTATTGTAAGCAAATGTCATATCCACTTTGGCGAAATCAAAAGCAAAATTTTTCAAGGCTTTCATCCTTGGTCTTTGCCCTTGTATCCACATGACACTATTTAATTCAGCCAAATCAATGCACTTGAGAAAAGAGGAAAATATGGTCCAACCTCCATATAAAATTAATATGTTGTTTAGTTGCCAAATCTTTTGGTTTAATGAGATCTATTAACGACCAAGTCATATGGGGATCTTATCTTGTTCCCAGCAAAAATCAAATAAAAAAATCAAACAAAAAAGTCAAATAAAGAATTCAACAAATCTCGGATTTCTCAAACAAGTGTAAACAAAGACGGTTGGCTAGCCACCTATCGATTGCCTCTCCTTTCTCCACCAGAATAACACCTGATCCCAACCCCGCCTTCTTTTTTTTTCTCTATTTGACCAGCTAATAGGATCAAAACATTGCATTCTTCTTATTTTTTTGTTGGTAAACAATTTTCTTTTTTTTTAACCCTTTTCCATAAAAAAAAAAAAAGAAAAAAAACTTTTATTTGAAAGGTGATAAGCACATATTTGAATCTTGTGGATTGAGAAATTGTACAAATGGGATACGTTTATCTGTTATCAAAAGAACACAGAATCCTGGTCTCCACCACGACTTTGCCGCCTCACCCATCTAGTAGACTTCCATGTCCATGCATGCCCACACGAAAATGAGCAAACAAAACGTGTAGCCACTTGTAAAAATAAAATAAGGTTCCACATTCGAATAATAAGTGAAAATAATGTTACCCTTTTTTCACTTCTAATTAAATTATACTTTATATATTAAGGTCAAATCCGTGATTCTCTTTATGAAATTAAGAAAATTAACCCCGTAAGCAAAGGGCAGCTTGGTAAATATGAATTAAGCACGGCGTTAAATTTGGTAGAAAATATTGATTTAAAACGGTCGTCTCAAATTGAAGCGTGCAGATAGAGAAGAAAGAGAGAGATAAAGAGAATTCTCTCCGCGTATTCATGAAAGGAAAATGTAAACCCTCCCCTTCTTTTTCAAATCTACTTCTTCCATTTTTTTTTTTTCAATTTCTATTTTCTCAAACATATCATGAAAAAATCGTCTCACTCACATCCCTTTTTCCGCGTATAAATACCACCCAAATAGTTCACAACCTCTTCCCAAAACAAAAAACAAACCCAAACACAGAAGACCATCATATCAAAGGAAAAAGAGAGAAGGACAAGAAAAACAGGCGAGGATGGAGCAGGGGAAGATCAACATAGTAACCGTAAACGACAACAAAAACAATACGAACGTCATCAAGAGCGTGGAAGAAGTAGTGGTGGAGGATCAAGAGGAGGGGTTTTTGGGTGTACTTCCGATTCACAGCCAAGTGACGAAGATCAAGCAAGAGATCGAGAAGATCAAACACCCTTTTCTTCAACAGCAAGAGATGAGGCGCGTGCTGCTACCCGCCAACGGCAGGCCTCAGCGATCGCGTTCTCCGCTGGGATTGGCTGAGAGAAAGAGACCCATCTCAGTTCACAACTGATTTTTTCAAACGGGAAAAGCTCTGGTATATCAGATTAGGATCTCAAGCTCTGGTACTATGTTGGTCGTGCACATAGTTTCTAGATAGGAAAAACTTGGAAGCTTAATGAAAGTTTTTATTATTAGTTCATGGAAAAAATATTAATGATTTTCTTGATGACCAGCTGCTTGTTCTTAGATTCTGCAAGTTTTTCCGGTTATTGGGACGAAATTTTGAGAAGATTGTTTCATGAGATTGTTTTGTGTCCCTGTGCTTTGGCTGTTGAGAATTTACCCTTTTTTTGGATTTATTTTGAGAATATTCCTATGACGGTTTAGCATCTATTGAAAAAAGGATTGAAAAGTTCTTGGTTGAAAATGCTTTCTCTCTTTTTTTCTTCTAAAAAAAATTCACGTGTAAATCATAATTTTTTGATTTTGGGTTTCTTTGATGGAGAACCATTTTTTGGTAGGATGAGAAAATTGTATTCTGATTTATATATAATTTCATTGACTTTTGATTTTCTGTTTTGAACTGTGTTTTACTGTTGATTTTTTTTTTTTTTAAATACCCTCTCTTAAAATTTCGTCTTGTTTTTGAATAATTTATGTTTTCCCTCTTTCACCTTTGGCAGGTGAAGATTTCATATGAAAAGCTAATTGAGTTCATATAACAACCACCCGTACGTTTTTTGCCATTCCAAAATAAAAGTCCTTTTCCGATTACTATTTAATACCAACCCATTAAAAATAAGTATTCAACGTCATATTGAAAAGAAAGGGCTCACTCAAAAAACCAAAAACAAAAGCAAAAAAAAACAAAACAAAGGCAAAAAGAAAGGCCATAATGCAAAGTGCTTCGGTGGCTGAATTGATTTTAAACTTGGCAAATTTCAATTTAGGCGGTCAAATCCACTGTTTGACATGTGTATTTTTTTGTGAAGTATGGGTTCTGTGACAAAGATTATAAAAGTATATATTTAACCTCTCTCCTTTTTTTGCTCTTGAATATATCATTTACGTAAACCTAACAAACCTAACAAACACTTGTAGCCAGCGTAAGCATTGAAAATGTTTCTAGAAACATGATCCTCCAAAGTACATAGAGAAACGGTGGCCTGGCCTTGCAAAATTAAGTACAAATCTACGGATAAAGCGAATCTATTATCAAAATTTTACTATTGGGCATCAACAGTTTCTCTTGATGAGAGTAATTTCACTCTTCTTGTAAGATCCCTCGTCACATCTATTATCACAGATATTTTTTGAATTCTAAACTGGATCGTCAACTCACCAGAAACCCAGACGCCCTTTTTGAGCAGTGATTTATCTTCCATGGTTTTAGTTGAGAAGTGTCCCACAGCAATCACGCATAGGCCAATGACGGTTCGGAAAGCAGCTATTTCGTTTGAAATGCCAAGAGGAACTTCGGCCAATAAGGATTTGAGCGCTTCCAGATCATGCTTTGCGACTGCTTGCAAGTTATCAACAAGTACTCATAACGCAGCCAATAAACGACCCTCTACCAATTCCGAACCTCCTAGGCTTACCTGAGTGGAAAAAAGAAAAGAACACTAAAAAATAACGCAGCCAATAAACGACCATCTACCAATTCCAAACCTCCTAGGCTTACCTGAGTGGAAAAAAGAAAAGAACACTAAAAAATAACGCAGCCAATAAACGACCTCTACCAATTCCAAACCTCCTAGGGTTACCTGATTAGAAAAAAGAAAAGAACACTTAAAAAACTGTTGTAGATGATATACGAACAAGAAATTTTGGAAGTCACTTCATTGATATTCAAAATAAAAAAAAAAGAAAAAAAGAAAAAAGAGGTGATAGGGAGCCAAAAACAGCTTACTAAGTTGTTTACAACTTCACTAATAGAGAAACCGAATTAAAAATAAGATGGTTTTGTCAACTGTATTGAGAACTAGAAAGCAATTAATAATACATTTTCCTGCTCAATTACAAAGGAAAAGATACGCTATTAGGGCACTCCATAAGGAAGCATTCATTCAATTGTCACTTGCCCTTCTTTAAAAGAGGCAATTTGAACAAAAGATAATCCAGAAAACATCCTGCAGAAGACTAGTTGGGATGATTGAAAATTTTGGACATGAGCTTTCCAAAGCATTCACATAGAAGCGGATGACTTATAGAAGCCAAATGGAAACAGCCAGTTTCATGTTAGCAAACCGCATATATATCCAAAAATTAGTCTCTAGGACTATTTTTAGGAATGAAATAAAGATAAAGCTTGCTAAAACATATAGTGAATCTGTACAGAGAAATTTTGCCAAAGCCCATGAAAAACGTGTAAAAAAAAGTAGAGATACAAAAACTTGTTTAGAATCAACTTCATGAGTTTATTAAAAAGCAGGAAAAAAAAAACCTTCAGAAAACAAGATAATTTTTATAAAGAAGAGGAGAATAAAAACATAACTTAGGGAGAGCAAAAACCTTGAGACTAGGTGCTTTCCCATCTAAACCCAGCTGGTTTAAAATTTGCTGCTGCCATGGAGAAGGTGATGAGAAGCTCAGTGAAGAAACTCCGGCGGCCATACTTGCAGCATCGGGAAGTGCCCCATTATATCTCAGCTCTATGCAGTGGTATGGGTTTGATGGTATCACAAATCCGTAATCCAGTGAGAAAAGATCATTGCTTAAACAGCCATAGTTAAGTGCTAAAGGATCATTCTGTTTAATGTTTGTTTCTGCCGCAACCTGGTTTAAGAGGGAATCTTAATTAAACGAACAATGAATGAAATGTTTATTTGTGTCTCCGGACCGGAAAAGAAGGGAAAAAACAAGAAGTGTGCAAAAGAAAATAAGACCTCCACCAGCATCTTCACATTGTCCACATCTTGCTCCTGCACTATTCGGGCATTAGGATTAAAGCAATGGTTACACACATCAATGAGAGGAAGCATCATGCGAACATCATCTTTTATCCCATCTCGGAGGTTTTTCCCGTGAAGACAAAATGCCCTAGACGAGACTGTAGACATTGCCCATCCAAGAGAGGATGCATCCACATCTTGGCTGCCAAGTGGATGGTCATGTGGTTTCAAATTCTCAAGAGCTCGTCTTACTTCTAATTCAAAATCAAGAAGAAATCGGCATCGCTTGTTTACCTTAAACAACAAACTACAATCACTCCAAGCATACATGCGAGAAAATATATAATAGTTTAGAGACTTAATAGAGCATAAATTACAAAGACCTAAGATATGTAATTGCAGTTAAACATGTATCAATGAGTCAAATTTTGCTTAAATCCCAAGTATATGAATTTATTCTTCTATACCTTAAGTGCGCAAAAAATGGAGAGGAAACTAGAAAGAAGCATTCATGAGAAAAATAAATACATTGCCAAAATTGGTTCTTTTGCTAGGAACTTTATTCCAACAAAGAGGCAAATAAAGACTTTAAATTATTTTTTGCATAAACTAGGAAACCTTCCAATCTATTTCACTATTGGATGAAGGTGTAGGACCACATGTAAACATAAAGCAACTTAAAAAACACCACTTCAGAGCCTACTCAAATGAACCGCAAAAGCAGAGATATGTTACCCTACCCTTAGAATACTCCTACTTATCAGAAAGGTATCAAAATAGTGAATCTATTATTAGACTGAGATGACCTGCTCAACATAAAATCCAGCAAGGAACCAAAACCTAGTGTAGCTGAGACTGCAGCATAATTTTTCCTAGTTTGAGCACAATCCATAAAAAGTAGAACTGCATGCTTATTGATTCTCCATTGCAGTATTCCTAAAGTTTTCTTTCAGTAATGGAGACATAAGTTACCTGATAAAGAAGAGGAGCGTACTGCAAGTTCTTAATATCATCCCCGGCAAAGAAAATGGGTACACTGTAAGCTTCAGGGAGATTGCTGATGTACGGCCACCAGAAGGATCCAACCATGGCTCTTTCTTGCAGAAGCATCAAACCCAATTTCATAGCCCATAGTTCCTCTGCCCAAATGCTTCCACAGTGTCCAATTTACTCATATTCAAAATTCAGTACATCCTAATGTCCAAAACTTGAAGTTACAATCCTATTCTGAGTGAAGAAAACCCATGCTTTGTTTCCTATACTGGCTTTAAGATTCGGCTTATAGGAAGTTTAACATAAAATGAACTACGCAAGAAAAGACAATAATAAGAAATTTATATTGATTTGTTTTTATTTATTTATTTATTGGATGGGATGGGGGTTGAAAGCATGCCAATAAGAATAGGACATTCAATTTCGCATGCAGCAAATACTATCTAAACCTCGTTAAGATTTTCGCAAATCTGAACTTGATAACTGCAATTTGAGATTTCATTTTGCGTGCCCTAAAACAGAATTACGGAAACCAAACCAGTGAATTTATAAGAAAGAATACAGATTGCCATCTACTTTAGGATTCTTAGGCAGTGACAAGAGGAATTCCTTTGATGGACTCACACTAGAAGTGAGAAAATATCAAACAGGATGACTAAAGTATCCTATGCGCCTAAACTCGAGTATTGCCCAGAGCGAATTAACTGCGTTAGTCCAATAAAATTCTACTCATTGACCAAGTGTGCCTTAGTTGGCTTCTCCGCTATAGAGGAAAGAACAAACAATATTGGTAATGCAATTGGCAGTAGATACTAAGGCTGTGTTTGGCAAGAGGATTAGAAATGTATATGATCTAGGTAAGGATAAGGAAAAAAGAAAGAAAAGGACCTTTCCCTTATTTGTTTGGTATGGATTCCCACTTCTGATCCCTTTATATTGAGAGGGATTAAGATTAGGAGGCCTATGAAGCATTAGAAGTCCTTTATTCAATCCATTCCCTTTTCTTTTCCCACCTACCAAACAACCGTGTGTTCAAAAATGCTTCTGCTAGTCTCCTCATCCCTCACCCTTCTTTCACATCCTACCAAACAAGCTCCAATGGACGACAAAGAGCTATCAGCTATGGAATTTCAATTCAAAGAAATACTCTTTGATTAGGGACACCAACTTAGTTGGAATGTTCTAGAGAATTTCATTAACTCATTCTCCACTTCCTAAATATCCGAACTTAGGTATACTTTGACGGTAACATTTGAACTCCATAGGAAGCTTGGAAAATAAATGTTAACTCCATTTAGATAGTAAATGTCATCGGGGATGAATGAGTAGATTTTCATAGCTCATGTTGGATTAAAGTTTAAATCTTTACAAGATCATGTTCAACATAAAAGAGAGAGAGTCGAAGATTAAATCATCCTCTTTCTAACATTTATAATGTAACCATAGTGAAAATGGGCATTATCCAATTAACCATATTAATTGACAAGACAAAGAAAAGCTATAATTAGACGTACTAGGAGCTAGGCGAGCCAAATTGACCAAAACGTGGTGAAGCTCATTTCCACCTTTCAATTCAAGAGGGCTAAACCTCAAGGGCATATGATGAGGAAGAGCAATAAGGTAAGACCCTTTTGGGATTTCTTCAGAAGCCAAAAGTCCAAGACCATTGGCACTATCCTGGGCCATCTTTAGTGAGTGGTGAACAAACCCTTCTTGTCCCTGGACCCACTTGATCAAGTCAGGGGGTTGTAGGTCTAGTCACGCAAGATAAGAAGCTGAAGAGGCAGGGTTGCAGCGCACTTTAGAGGGCAGAAGTGAGTCAGAGAAGCCATCACCATTTTTGAAGTCACCACGGTTGACCCACAACTTGGTCCTTACTGATTCAGATGCTTAAAAGTTCAAAACGTCTTGTCATTTGCTCGTTTTGAGATTGTGCTTTAATTGCAAATTCGACCTCGAAGAATATAAATTGTCTTAGGTTGCCTCTTCCAATTCAAAATCATACAAAACTCTCCCTCAATTTATAATAAATTACAATTTTGATAACTATTATTTAGATGTGTTTATAGAATCTGCCAATGCATTCAATCCAATCCAATTTGGATTCTAAAGAATACGGAATGGTTTTGGATTAGGATTCTCGTAATATAATATGTACAGATTGAGTATTCTCAATTTATGTAATTCAAGAATCTAAACTATATATATTGTATAAATTATATATCCACATACATATATGTATATATATACAAAATTTTAATTGGTATATAAATCTATACTCCTATAATATTGTGTCCAAAGTTTATATGCTCAAAAGAAAAAGAGTAAATTAAGTGGTACACTACTTTTTTACGACCACCATTGTATTCTATCATTTTTTTTTCTCCTCTCTTTGATCCATACCATTTATCTTAGCTACAAAGGCCGAAATAACCTTAGATAACACATATTTGCCTAACCTTAACTGAAAATACTTGGGAATAGTGTCTTTATCTTTAGTGGAAGTAATATGTTTCAAAATTTTTCATAGATATGATAATATTGAAAAACAATACTATAAAAGTGGCATTTCTCAAACTGACCCAAAGAAAAAAGAAGCCTAGCCCAATTATAAAGATCAATATTATCTACTCATGATATTTACTCATTTCTAAATTTTGTTTAACTTTGTTTGTTGCAGTGTTTTGTAATGATACAATTTAGTTTATTATCATAGACTTATATTCTATTGGGTTGTTATATTTTAGATTTTATGAAATTATGTTATGTTATACTATGTTAATTTTATTTTTCTACTTTTTTAATAAATTTAAATCTTAATCTATGAATCCATGTAATCCAATTCACAAAATCTATGTTCTTAGGATCAGATTGAATTGGATTATGATGTTCATGAATTTGTATTCAATTGGAGATTTCCCAATCTGATATACACGAATTGGATTATGGATTGACTCCTAATCCATGTAATATCTGTTACGATCCATGAACCCCTAATTATTGTTATTAAGATGTCAATTTTCTAACTTTTTTATCATGTGTGATTAGGTGATTGTTTGGTAAAAGAAATAATAAAAAATTTGATTTAAAAGAAATAAACTTTAAAATTAAAAATTAATTCTTACTCACTCTAACTCTAAATGTTGCCTTTTTTTAGCTCGCAAACTCTAATATGCTCATCAACCACTTATGTTGTGTCTTACTAGCTACTCACATACTCACACAACATACATGTGATTAAAATCATTGGAAGTTGGTCTCATTGATGGAAACAATAAAGTTACTATTGTTAGAGTAGGTGCTCTAAGGACTAAATGATATAGTAAGTTTTTGAAGACGCTTAATCAATAAAGAGTTTATTTATTATTTATATATCAAATGTTGTCTTTTTTATGTTCATTTCTATTGAATATATGATAAGTAAATAAAAGTCTGAGATTGTCAGTCTAAACCTTTAAAATCGTGTATATGATGGACAGAGTACACGAGAGACATGAATTTTAAAGGTAATAGTCTAAATGATAAGGTCCACAATAGAAGGAATAAAATTAGGTGCTTTATTCTTGTTAACATTGTTATAGTGTCTACATCTTTAATAGGAGATGACTTGTCTTGGTCATTAGAGTGGGACTCCGTGAGTAGAAACATTGGTATATCATTCTAGGTGACGATATATTGGATCAGGACAAAAAGTTAAATTAATTTGATTAATAATTTTGTTTGTTTAAATTAATTCACTTTAGACAATCACATAAGGTTATGTCTTAATCCTAAAATAAATGGGTCTATATTCTTAGCTTGTGCCTTTTGATGTACCCAAATGGTGACATGTTGATTTGATGATGGTACACATACTAGTACGTTGGAGACATAACTCTTGATTAACATAGACTCGTTATTCATATATATAGAATCCAAAGCTCTTTTGTGAAGTTAATGATATTCTTTTATAAGCATTATCCTGTAATTGAAAGACTAAAGCACTCAATCGTTTGGATACATACGCATGACTGAAGGGTATACTATTTATGAATTGTAAGTATTCCACTGGTGAGATTAGGGAAGGTAAAACAAAATTTATCCTTAAGCCGATTATGAATATCGTATGGGGATGTTACACATTATAATATGTCATGGACGATTAGCTTATTGATGCTTCGTAATTTTATAGAGTTCGAGAGTGCAACTCTAAGCTTTTAGTGGAATAACATTAGAGTTGAGAATTATAAAATATATGTATCTGGGATATGTTATTTTGTAATTATAGGAGTTTGATTTATATATGTTTAATAGGTTCCCTTTGTTAGCTCATAATAATTCCTGTAACGATACGACATGTTTTGTTACATATTAGTGACTTATATTAATTAGTATATTGGCTAAAGTTCGATAGATTGGATTAATAATTCATGTTAGTTTATTGGTTAAATTAATTTTATAAATTAATTCAAGATAAATATGTTGAATTATTTGGATAACATTTTATTTGATATGGGATTATATGTATATGACTATTTTAATCAAATAACTTTTTTATTAGGATATTTGAATTAAAACTGAGGCTCTATCTTAGATTCTCATGTAAACTAAGATATTTTGAGTTTTCTACATCATCGCTTGGTTGGCAGGGCAATGGCCAAGTTCGGTAGGCCGATGGAGCCATTTCAGCAGGCCGATTTCATAGATCGGCAGGCCGAACATGCGATAATCTTGTTACACATTTTTGACGTGTTTTTGACTAGAAGTTGATCTAGGCTCGAAGTTTGAAGCCTAAACATATAGGGATTGACCAAATTTGACCACCATATAAAAGGCGCTATTTTTTTATTATTCCTTAGATTATTTAAGAAATATAAAGAGAGTACTCTAGTGAGAGAATTTCTAAAACTCCTAAAGAGCTATTGCTCAACATCTAGAACTTGAACTCTTGCTCTTCTCAAGTGGTTGGAAGGAGAGTTATTGGAGGAATAACTATATGACGTGCAACCATCTGCATTCTGATCATAAAAAGAGAATAGCAAGGAAGACCAATTAGTTAAGGCTCTTCTAGAACATTCTTCTCAAGTCTAAGTTTCTACAGTCTTTGGTATACAAAAGAGGTACGTAAGGTCTTTTATTAATTTAGGTACTTAACATGTCAAACTTGCTATTTGGAAGGAGATTTTGATTTAAAAATTTTCAAATTCCACTGTGTATCATTTTTCAACAATTATTATCAGAGCCATGGTTTTGTGTTGATTTTACGGGTTTGTGATCATGCTATGTACAAAAACTTTGTGATCTTAACCTCTCTTATGATTGAATTATAATTTTTTAGAGAGTTGGCAATTTAGGGTCTTTTTATAATTAATTGTTATCATGAGATTATATAGTGGATGTTTATAAATTAATTACGGTTAATTAAATTTATGTTTTAATAGTTATATTAATTAATTAATTTTGTTGATTATTGTTCCTTAGAGGTTTGAATATATATCTAGGTTTTTCATGTAATTAAATAGCGATCATTCGTCACCGTCTAACATTTATTATTTTAATTTTAATTTGTAAAATTTGTATTAAAATAATTACTTGAAGTGAAGAGGATCTAGAAGATAGAGATGATTGTAATTCGATGTTTTTTCTATGTTTATAAATATTTTATGCTTTTGAATTGTTGAAAAATAAATTAAAAGTTGCCTAAAAAATTATTTTTACAAAAGTTTAAAAAAACATTGGTTTAGCGTCAATTAGTAGGCTGGTTTCTCAGCATCGACAGTCTAATAGTCGCAGATAGACAAGCTGATGGTGACAAATCGACAAGTCAATAGTAGGTAGAACTATTTTTTAAAACAATGTGTTTTATCATTGCAATTTTTATTTTTGTTTTTTGAGACAATCTTGAGAAACATAAAATTTTATAATAACTAGAAAATTAAATTTTTGATTACATAGGATTGAAAAATTGAAGATGAATACCACATGAAGAAGGATACAACAAGAAGATACAAGATGAAGAATAGATATATGTTTCAATTGATCTTTGGTAATCTTTATTTCTTGTCTCTAGCATGGAACTATAATATTACGGCTGTTTATTATCTTGCATGTAGCTTTGCATATTACGTTGCTTGTCTACATTATAATATGCTTTACCATATATGTTGATAATATGCCACGTAGAATAGGGAGTGCCGCTCATTACAAATTGTTCATACATGTTAATATAAAACCTTGACTTCTAAAATATTGAGTAGGAGAAGGTTTTCGAAGAGAGGGCCTAAAGCCTCCATCGTTGGTCCATAGTAACACATGGTGGTTTCAACCCCAAGGAAGGGATTGCATCATGTACCAGGTTAAATCTCTAAGAGGATAATTTGCTTTAGCATGGTATTTAGTTGTTAACCCCAAGGTGTCAATTATAAACCGTAGATAAAGTAGTTGAAACGATAGTTATACACTCAAGATTAATTTTTTTATTAACCTCCTCTAGGAGCTCTATTAATAAAGTTAATGGCCAAAGAAAAAAGATTATTAGTATATGTTAGATCTGACAAGTATTGGATGGCATATACTAATCATTAAGGGATCCATGTTTCTAATTAAATTTGGCAAGTCTCCCCACGACAGCTTGTTGAATTCTGAGTTAGGAATTATCATTGCAAAGCTATGGTTTTTTTTCAAGGTTTTGACACATAAATACATTGTATGCTTGCTTGTTTGTGTTATCTTATTAAATTGTTATGGAATATTTACTTATGTTTGATTTATGATTCTCTATTAAAGATTAAAATGTCAAAAAACACTTCATCGTTGATACTCAATAAAAAAAACTTTAACTGGCGAGAATTATTATGCTTGGAAAAGGAACCTAAATATCATCTTATCATTTGAGAAACTGAAATTTGTGGTAACAACATGGTGTCCTCCCATACCTATCGATGAATCCACTAATGAATAAATCTAAGCATATGATCATTAGAATGATGCTAATGATTAGGCCCGCTGCTATATCATGGCTAACATGAATAATATTGTACTACAGGCTAAACATGAACATTATGAGATTGTTCGACAGATTTGGATAACCTTGAAAACATGTTTAGAGGCCAAGCCTTGATGAAGCAACAAGGAGCTCTTCGAAAGCTTTTTAACTACAAGCAAAGATTGAGGACACTTGTAAACGAGCATATAATATTGGTCATGGGTTATGTCACTGAGGCTCAAACCCATGGAGTCGACATTGACGTTGAGTCATAATTGACTATGGCCTTTGATACTCTTTCTAAGGAGTTCATCCTATTTAGAGCTTCATATAACTTGAGCAATAAACAGGATGTGACCTTAACAGAGCTGATGAAGCAGTTACAAGGGATCAAAAATCTGATTAGGGAAGCTCCAACTGGTAAGAGGCAAACTTGATGGTTGCATTTGATTCTAATTCCCTTTGGTAATGGGAAAAAAGCAAAAGGCCAAGAATAAAAAAGAAAAGGCAAGGAACCCAAAGAAACTAAAGTATTTTTTTGCAGGAAGGTTGGGTATATAAAGAAGAATAGTAAGGACTTCCAATTTAAAGGAGGTAAGTGCGATCTTTTATTTATTGAGACTTGTTTAGTCGAAGAATCAAGTGACAGTTGGGTCATAGATTTTGGAGCGACTAATCATGTTTGTGTTTCTCTATTAGGGCTCAAGGAAACAAGAAGTCTGCTACATGAGCACTTCATGCTTTTGATGGGTGATGGATCGTTAATATTGGTTGAAGCAGTGGGAGATGTCTATCTTTATTTCGATAGTTATAAAAGTTAAGTTTTGAGGGATTGTTTTTATGTTCCTAAGCTTAAAAGGAATTTAATTTTTGTCACTTGTTTATTTAAAACTCTTATTCAGTTTCTTTTAATATTAAAGTTATGATTTGAAAAAATAAATTTTTTATCTGTAGTGGATGGATGCAAAACAACCTATACTTTATTAAATCTAAGATGGACTTACTACTTAACACTGAGATTAGTGATAACTCTAAAATACTTAAAACTTTTTACTCTAATAAGACTTATCTTTGGCATCAACGATTAGGTCACATTAGCCCAAATAGGATTCAAAGGTTTATAAGGGGATGGACCTTTGAGTCATTTAGAAGTGGAATCTATATCATAATGTGAATCTTGTTTAGAGAGTAAAATGACTAAAAAACTATTCAGGTCTAATGACAATCAAGCCAAAGGGGTTCTAGAACTTGTGCATAGTAATGTTTGTGATCCCATAAACATCAACACGTGAGGAGAATATGAATATTTTGTCGCTTTTATTGATGATTTTTTGAGATATGGGTATGTCTACCTATTGCATCATAAGAGTGAAACTTTTGACAAGTTTAAGGAGTTTTAAGCTGAAGCAAAGAAGCAATTAGGTAAACCCATAATGATACTTCAATCTGATCAAGGTAGAGAATACCTCTCTAATGAGTTCTTAGGATACTTATTAGAGAATAGAATCTTATCCCATTTGACTGTACTAGGTACTTCACAGCAGAATGGCATAATTGAGAGAAGAAATAGGACTTTGTTAGACAGGGTTAGATCCATGATGAGTTATTCAACGTTACATTTATTTTTTTGGAGGTATGCACTACAAACTGCATATTATCTTTTGAAAAATATGCCTTCAAAATCTGTTCCTAAAACTCCTTACAAGTTATAGAGGGTAGGAAGATATCTTTAAACCATATTCGCATATGAAGATGTCATGTTCATGTCCTACACAAGGAAGCGAACAAGTTGAAAGCACGTTTGAAAGTGTGCGTGTTTGTAGGATATTCAAAAGGGACAAAAAAGGATTATTTTTATAACCTAAAAAAATAAATTCATGGTTTCAACGAATATGACTTTCCTTGTGGAATGTTACATAAATGACTTTAAGCCTCATAGTAGAGTGGCACTCGAGGAGTTAGTGAGTGATTCGATCACTCTAGGGGTTCCAGTCAAAACCAAACCAACCAACATAGAAAAACTAACCGAGCAACAACCTAGGGAGTTTTGACATAGTGGGAGGATCGGCCGTAAACCTAAGAGGTATATGTTCAATGGTGAAGCTTACTTGGCTGAACTAGTTGAACATGATAGGGATCCTTACACTTATACAAAGGCTATAAAGAATGTTGATTCAAAGCTCTAGATAGAAGCTATAAACACTAAGATGAAGTCTATAAGGACAAATCAAGTTTCGGAGCCTGTGGACCTCCCAAAGGGGTAAAACCCATAGGGTGCCAGTGGGTCTGTAAGAGAAAGAAAAGAGCAGACAGCAAAGTTGAAACATATAAGGCTATACTGGTAGTAAAGGGATACATACAAAAGGAAACCTTTTCGCCTATATCCATGATTAAGTCCATCCATATTCTCTTTTCCATTGCTACTGCTATTGACTATGAGATTTGAAAAACAGATGTCAAGATGGCTTTTTTGAATGGTTATCTTGATGAGACCATATATATGGTATAACCAGATGAGTTCAAAGCTAAGGGTCAAACAAACTTATAGGCTACTAAAGTCTATTTGTGGATTTAAACAAACTTCCTATTCTTGGAATATAAGATTTGATCAAGTGATCAAGACTTATAGGCTCGAACAAAACGTGGATGAACCATGTGTTTACAAACACATTAAGGATGAGAAGGTGGTTTTCTTAGTGCTATATGTAGATGACATTCTGCTTATTGGCAATGATGTTGGGGCATTGTCATCAGCCAACTTATGGTTGAGCAAGCAGTTAGACAGAAGGACTTAGGTGAAACTCATTATGTTCTAGGTGTCCAAATCTTTTTAGATATAAAGAACAAAATGATAGCATTATCCCATGCTACCAATATAGATAAAATTGTTGAGAATTATGTAATGTAGAATTCCAAGAAAGTTAGGCAACCATCTAGGTCTGGAATTACTCTTTTTAAAAAAGACTCTTTGATGTTAGATGAAAAAAGAGAATATATGAAGAAGGTGCCTTATGCTTTGGTAGTACGTAGTCTCATGTATGCCATTGCTTTACACACGACCAAACCTTTGTTATACGGCCGGGATAGTGAGTTGATTTCAGTAGGATCCATGATTAAACCATTGGGGTTGCTGTCAAGCATATTTTCAAGTACCTAAGGAAGACTAGAGTTTATATGCTAGTGTATTATGGTGAGAATATTTACACCTTTTGGATACACTAACTCGGGTTTCCAATCTCGTTTTGGATTCAAGAAGATCAACTTTAGGTTTTATTCTTAGTTTGGAAGGAGGCGCCATTGTTTGGAGAAGTGTTAAGCAAGATTGCACTTCGAATTTAATGATGGAGGCCAAGTATATGGCAGCTAGTGAAGCTTCGAAAGAAGCTATGTGCCTCCATAAGTTCCTTGGGCATCTTGATGTAGTTCTTGGTATGGATAAGCCGATGTCGTTGTATTGTGATAACACTATAGTGATAGTTAATGCTAAGGGACCAAGATTTCACAAAACGAGTAAACATACACATCGAAAGTATCATGTGATAAAAGACTTTGTTGAGAGTGGATATGTTATAGTATGTAAGATAGCGTTTGAGGACAATGTAGTTGATCTTTTCACGAAGATACTATTGATAAGGGTTTTAGAGAAGCACGTAAAGGCTATGGGATTTGAAACATTCATATTTACTCACTTACAACTAGTGGGAGATTGTTAGACTATGTGCCTTAAGGATTAAAAGATGTAATAAGTTTTTAGAGATAGTTTAATTAATAAAGAGTTTATTTATTATTCAAATATCAAATATCGTCCTCTTATGTTCATTTCTGTTGAATATATGCTAAGTAAACAAAAGTCTAGGACTATTGGTCTAAACCTTTAAGATCATGCATATGATGGATAGATTATGCAGACGACGTGAATTTTAAAGGTAATAGTCTAAATGATAAGGTCCGCAATTGACGGAATAAAGTTGGGTGCTTTATTAAGTTAAGATTGTTATGCTATCTATATCCCTAACAGAAGATAACTTATCTTGGTCATCACTCTACGAGTAGAAATATTGGTATATTATCATAAGTGATGATATATTAGATCAAGACAAAATGTTGAATTGATTTTATTAATAATTCTGTTTGTTTTAATCAATTTACATTAGATAATCATATACTATGTCTTAATCCTGGAGCAAATTAATGGGCCCCTATTCATGACTTATGTCATTTGATATACAAAAGGGTGACATCTTGATTTAATGAGGGTACGAATACCATTATGTTGGAGACATGACTCTTTATTGATGTAGACTCGTTATTTATAAATATAGAATCCAAAGCTCTTTTATAGAGTTAATGATATTCTCTCATAGGCATTATCCTGTAATTAGAAGACTGAAGAGATCAATAGTTTGGAAACATAGTGTAACTGAATGGTATACGATTTATGAATATTAAGTATTCCAATGGCAAAATAATGGAACATAAGATAAGATAATCAGGAAAGTAAAACAAAATTTATCCTTAAGACGATTATGAATATCCTATGGGGATGTTACACATCATGATATATCATGGATGTTAGCTTATTAGAGCTTCATAATTTTATATAGTTTAAAAGTGCAGTTCTAAGCTTTTAGTGGTGTATCGTTATAATTAATAGTTATAAAACATATATATATATATATATATGGGATATGTTATTTTATAATTATATGAGCTTGATCTATATATGTTCAACAGGTTCTTTTTCTTAGCTCATAATAATTCATATAACGATACGTCATGTTTTTCTTATATATTGGTGACTTATATTAATTATTAGATTGGTTAAGATTCAATAGACTGGATTTAATAATTCATGTTGGTTTATTGGTTGAATTCATTTTGTAAATTAATTCAAGACAAACATGTTGAATTATTTGGATAATATTTTATTTGATATAGGATTATCTGTATATGACTATTTTAATAAAATAACATCTCCATTGGGTTACTTGAATTAAAACTAAGGCTCTATCTAAGATTTCTACCTTAAAATAAGATATTCTAAGTTTTCTAGATCATCACTCGGTTGATAGGCCAATGGAGCCATTTCAGTTGGCCGATCTCATAGATCTATAGGCTAAATGTGTGATAGTCTTGTTACATGTTTTTAACGTGTTTTTAAGTAGAAGTTGATCCAAACTCAAATTTTGAAGCCTAATCATGTAGGGATTGACCACAAATTTGACCACTATATAAAAGAAACAATTTTTTAATTTTTTTTTAGATCATTTGAGAAATATAGAGGGAGTATTCTTGTGAGAGAATCTCTAAAACCCCCAAAGAGCTATTGTTCAACATGCAAAATCTTAGTTCTTGGTCTTCTCAAGTGGTTGGACGGAGAGTCACTGGAAGAATAACTATACAACATGCGACCACTTGTATTCCAATCATGGAAAGCAAATAACAAGGAATAACAATTGATTGAGGCTTCTTTGGAACGTTCTTCTCTAGTCGGAGTTTCTACAGTGTTTGGTATACAAAAGAGTACGTAAGATCTTTTATTAATTTATGTACTTAGTATGCCAAACTTGTTATTTGAAAAAGACGATTTAAAAATTTTAAAAATTTTGCTGCGTGTCATTTTTCAACAACCATTTACAATAAATGGTGAAAAAATGATGTATTATTACAAATTATAAGAGGCAAAGTATGATAGCCATTATTTTTCAATATCAAAATTAAAATTAAGCCTTAGCTTTTTCTACATATTGTTTACAAACAACTATACAGCAAAATTTTAAAAATTTTAACAAAAGCTTTTTCCATAAAACAAATTAGACATACTATATATCATAAATTAATCAAAGATCTTTGCGCCTTAGTGAATCGATAACTGCACTTTTGGCAAAAATTTATTCAAAAGAATTGCTAAATGATAATGGCGTCTAGAAGAGTCTCAACTAACTAGTCTTTTTTGTTATTCTTTTTTCCACAATTGAAAGATGAGTAGGCGTAAGTCATTTGATTCTTCTCTTGGTAGCAGGTCCTTCCACTTACAAGAGAAAACCAAGAATTATTGTTCTTGATGTTTAATAAAAATTCTATGGGAGTTTTAGAGTTTATCTCTCTAGAATACTCTCTCTAAATTTCTTTAATGATCTAATTAACAATAGAAACAAGTATCTTATTTATAGTGGCTGGTAGACATCAATTCTACTAAGATAGGGCTTCTAAATCTATAACTAGGCCTAAATCCATGTAAAAAAGTGCGAAAATGCAAAATTGGATTTACACATGTAATGTCTCAACCACCCATGGGCCCATCTAGTGGGACCTCAGCATAGTCGGGTCTTATACTCATTACTCATGCGCACTGTTCCTGTCATTTAGTACCAACACTTCTTAAGAAACTTATAACCAGGGAGGTCTTGGGTTCAAGTGTTGGGGGAGACGAAGAAATCCCTAAGGCCTATTAGTTACCTAGAAGGAATAGTACATACGAGTAACAAGTATAAGACCTGCCTACACTGAAGCCCTATCAGATGAGCCCATGGGGATTGAAGCATTAAATAAAATAGCACATCATACAGTCATTCCTATGGTGACTCTCCTTCCAACCACTTGATAAGACTAAGAGCTAAGGTTCCAAATGTTGAACAATAGCTCTCTAGGAGTTTCAGAGATTCTCTCACTAGAATACTCTCTCTATACTTATCAAATGATTTAAGGAACAATGAAAAATAGTTTCTTTTATATAATGGTTGAAGTTGGGGTCAATCCTTATTAGATTAGGCTTCAAAATATCGATCCTAGATCAACTTCCAGTAAAAAACGAGTAACAAGATTATCGCATAGTCGGCCTGCCGATCTGTGAGATCGGCTCGTCGAATTGGCTCCATCGGCCTACCGAACTTGGCCATTGGCCTGTCGATTGAGCGATGATCTAGAAAACTCAAAATATCTTATTTTATGCAGGAACCTTAGATAGAGCCTTAGTTTTAATTCAAAAAACCTAATAGAAAAGTTATCTGATTAAAACAGTCACATACATATAATCCCATATTGAACAAACTATTATCTAAATAATTCAACAAGTTTATCTTAAATTAATTTACAAAATTAATTCAACCAATAAACTAACATGAATTATTAAATCCAATCTATTGAATTCAGCCAATTTAATAGTTAACATAAGTTACCAACATAAAGGAAAAACATAGCAAAGGGAATCTATTTGACACATATAGATCGAGCTCCTATAATTCTAAAAAAAATATCCTAGATACATATATTTTATAATTATCAACTCTAACGCTACTCCACTAAAAGCTTAGAGCTACACTCTCGAACTATTTAAAATTACAAAGCTTCAATATGCTAATCGTCCATGACATATCATAATGTGTAACATTCCCATAGGATATTCATAATTGGCTTAAGGATAAATTTAGTTTTACCTTCCCTATTATTGTATCTTATATTCCATTATCTTAACAGTGGAATACTTACTATTTATAAATAGTATACCATTCAGTTACACCTATATTGATACGAACCATGCCAAGAACTGACGCAACCTTAACCAAAATTGGCCTCCAAGATCGAAACGCCTAATCGAATTTGAAATGGAACCGCGACCCGATGCCTAACAAGAAGCACGAACCTTGGTATGTGAGGACGCCACAATCAGTTATGGACGGACTGATTGATAAGTCTTTGAACGCCACAGAATCTTCCGATAAGTTCGAATAGTTTGTTTAGGAACCGAAGAGAATTAAACCTCAAATTGTGTGTAAAAAACTTATTACCATTGAATGAAATTCGTTACAATATATAGTGGTTCCCCTTTGCGAATTTTGAGCTCCAAATTGCCCATGGAATTTCGGGCAAATCAATTACTAGCCAAAAAAAAAAAAACCAATCTAAAGCAAATAAGGTAAGTTTCCTAAATGGCTTAAAAGCCTTACAATAATATAAAAGTAAAGGCATGTTTCGTAAGAGAAAAGGAAACTAGACAATAATTAGGGCTGATTCTACTCGCCACTTGTCGCCTCAAATTGGGAAAATAACCGAAATAGAAAGTAGCGTGATTATTTGCAGCCATAGGATTACTCGGTCCCTTCTAGAACTTGAATCACACATTTTTTAGTCTAGTTGTCACATGCAATTCCCTCAATAGGCCTCCATGCGATAGCTTGAGCCCAAGATGCTTGAATCAGCTCAATAAGCATTTCTTTGAACTTTTTCGCATGAGCTCTCGTAACTGGACCAATGGGAACTTGAATTGGATCTAAATATGTCTCATCCCTTGTGCTGTTGCTTGTGCTACCGATGCCCTCATCATTGCCCTCCTCTTGAGAGGGATTTGTCCTCAAATCGTCGCCTGCATCAAAAGGACTTAGATTAGAAACATTAAAGGTGGTGCTTACACCATACTCACCTGGCAAGTCTAGCTTGTATGCATTATCATTGATTCTTTCAAGAATTTGAAAAGGACTGCCCCCTCTAGGCAACAGCTTGGACTTCCTTTGTTCTGGAAACCATTCCTCGCGTAAATGCAACCATACCCAATCGCCGGGCTCGAAGACGAGCTTGTGACGCCCTTTGTTGGCTTGTTGAGCATATTGCTTAGTCCTTCGCTCGATGTTGAGCCTTGCCTTCTCGTGTATCTGCTTAACAAGGTCAGCTTTTCTTTTTCCATCTAAATTCACACGCTCAGACAAAGGTAATGGCATTAAATCCAAAGGAGTTAAAGGATTAAAACCATAAACAATTTCAAACGGTGAAAATTGAGTAGCAGAATGAACAGATCAATTATAAGCAAACTCAACATGTGGTAAACACTCCTCCCAAGTTTTGATGTTCTTTTTAATGATAGCCTGCAACAAAGTTGATAAGGTTCTATTCACAACTTCTGTTTGACCATCGGTTTAAGGGTCACAAGTAGTCGAACACAATAGCTTAGTCCCTAACTTAGCCCACAAAGTCTTCCAAAAGTAGCTTAAGAACTTTGCATCCCTATCAGAAACAATTGTCCTAGGCATACCATGAAGTCTCACAATTTCCCTAAAGAACAAATCAGCAACATTGGAAGCATCATCTGTCTTGTGGCATGGAATAAAATGTGCCACTTGGAAAACCTATCCACAACCACAAATATTGAGTCTCTTCCCCGTTTAGACCTAGGCAATCCTAACACAAAATCTATTGAAATATCAGTCCAGGGTTCACTAGGTATTGGTAAAGGGGTGTACAAACTGTGGGGCTGCACTCTTGATTTAGCCTGCCTACAAGATACACATCTACCACAAAGCCTCTCAACATCTCGTTTTATATGTGGCCAATAGAAGTGTTCTTGCAACACCGCTAAAGTTTTCATCACTCCAAAATGTCCCATCAATCCTTCCCCATGGGACTCTCTCACTAGCAAATCTCTTAATGAACAATTAGGCACACACAATTTATTCTCCTGAAACAAGTATCCCTCATGCCTAAAGTACTTACCACTAGCAAATCTCTCACAAGCTTGATATTCAGTGCTAAAGTCACGGTCATCAGCATATAACTCTTTAATATGTTCAAAACCCAGTAGTTTAGCATTAAGAGTTGAGATTAAGACATACCTGCGAGAAAGAGCATTGACAACGACATTTTCTTTACCTTGCTTCTAGCAAATGACATACGAAAATGTCTCTATAAACTCTACCCAATGAGCACGCCTCTTATTCAGCTTGTGTTGGCCTTTCAAGTGTTTTAGGGACTCATGATCGGTGTGAATCACGAACTCCTTAGGCCATAGGTAGTGCTGCCATGTCTCTAGTGCTCGTACCAACGTATACAACTCCTTATCATAAGTTGGGTAATTAAGAGTTTCCCCGTTAGTTTCTCACTGAAATATGCTATTGGTCTCCCTTCCTACATTAAAACGGCGCCAATTCCAACACCTAAAGCATCACATTCAATCTCAAAAGTTTTGGAAAAATTAGGTAAAGATAACAATGGAGCATTAGTCAACTTCTCCTTGATTAACTGAAATGCCCTTTCTTACTCTTCTCCCCATCTAAACCCAACGTTCTTCTTGATCACTTCAGTCAGTGGTTCAGCTATTGTACTGAAATCTTTCACAAACCGCCGATAGAAACTAGCAAGTCCATGAATACTTCTATGTTTCCCACACATGTTGGACTCAGCCACTCCTGGATGGCTCTCACCTTTTCTTCATCAACCTGTATACCTTGAGCACTAACAACAAAACCAAGAAACACAAGCTTATCTATGCAAAAGGTACACTTAATCGAATGTTGACTTAAAAAATCCCTTAATTGGCGCTTTCCCATGCGAAATTAAGCCCCAAAATCTGACTTTGTTGGTTGTTATCTAATAGAAATAACATAAAAGAAAAGTAGCTAATTTTATCCCTTAAAATGCGCCTAACCTAATTTAGAAAAAGGGAAAATATCCAGGTTTGTTTTCTTGCCTAACAAATCCAAGTTTGGCAACTAAGAAATCACAAAAATTACTTAGAAAGATAATTTGATGACGAGACTCGAACATGATGACATGGCACCCACGTGTCGATCCAAAATAGGAAGGTTTCCCGAAATTATAAGTTTGGCCCACAATTTACTGGAATCATGCCATCATCAATGTGAATCTTCTAGAACCTTAATCATAGTGACTAGGCTCTCTTGTGATTGATTTGGGCCTATACCGGGGCTCCATTCATGTGACATGTCACAAACTTGTTGCATGAGCCCGTTCAATGTTTCCTTGAATCGCTTGGCCTTAGATCTTGTGATTGGACCACTTGAATGGCTTAAGGGATCATGAACATGGCTCCTAACTTGTACAGCTCCACTGCGTGCATCATTCTCCCCCTCTTGAAAAGGATTTGTCCTCAAATTGTCATCTGCAACAAAAGGAGATAAGTCAAAAACATTAAAACTAGCACTAACACCATACTCACCTGGTAAATCAAGTTTGTAGGCATTGTCATTAATGCGTTCCACCACTTGAAATGGGCCATCACCCCTCAGAAGGAGTTTTGAACGCCTTTGTTCGGGGAAGCGTTCCTTTCTCATACGCAGCCACACCCAATCTCCCGGTTCAAACACCACCTGCTTGCGATCCTTATTGGCTTGCCTTGCATATTGCTCGGTACGCCTCTCAATGTTCTGTCTTGCCTTCTCATGAATTTGCCTAACAAAATCAGCTTTTTTCTTGCCATCTAAGTTAACTCGTTCGTTCAAAGGTAAAGGAGTTAAATCCAAAGGAGTCAATGGATTAAAACCATAAACAACTTCAAACGGTGAAAACTTAGTTGCAGAATGATCACATCTATTATAAGTAAACTCAATATGCGGCAAACATTCTTCCCAAGTTTTCAAATTCTTTTGAATGATAGCACGTAATAAAGTAGATAAAGTCCTATTCAGTACTTCAGTTGGACCATCAGTCTGTGGATGACAAGTAGTAGAAAATAATAGCTTAGTCCCCAACTTTGCCCACAAGGTCTTTTAAAAGTAACTCAAGAACTTTGCATCTCTATCAGAAACAATACTCCTAGGCATGCCATGCAACCTCACAATCTCCTTGAAGAACAAATCAGCTATATGTGATGCATCATCGGTTTTATGACATGCAATGAAATGTGCCATCTTAGAAAACCTATCAACTACCACAAACACAAAATCTCTCCCCCTTTTAGTCCTAGGTAACCCCAACACAAAATCCATAGAGATGTCAACCCAAGGTTCTCTAGGAATAGGAAGTGGCATATATAACCCATGTGGTTGCAGCCTAGACTTAGCTTGTCTACATGTAATGCATCTCCCACAAATCCTCTCAATATCACGCTTCATATGTGGCCAAAA